>JADWQK010001033.1:0-30551 GCA_017933935.1 Sesamia nonagrioides | reverse complement strand
AAAAAAAGTTTTAAAAAAGTCAACGTCTTATCATAAAAAAGAAACATCGGAACAGGAATACGTTGATCAGAGCGTGCGACGCAGTATTTTTTTCTGAATTCAATTATGCAATAAAACAAAATTGCATTTTTTAGAGATACGACAAAATCGTTTTCCAGTGTCGATATCTAGTATCGAAAAAGATAATTTGATAACGAATTTTCTATAAAAGTAGTGATAAAAGGAAATAACAGGTATTTCGGAAGTATTTGCCAAGATGGCCTTGGTACAGTAAGTTATTTTTTACATAACTAGCTATAACATCATGGGAAAAAGGTCGGAGGTCATGATGTGTATGTGCAATAACTTTCGTCAAATTGAAGCTGTCTTCCTGTTGCTTGCTTTGCTGTGCCCGACGAATCCACAGCGGTCATATATTTTTACCACTAGTTTAACATTGAACAATGCAGGAAATTTTAAATAGTTTATTTGGGTTGATACGGTGAGAGAGCGATAGAACGTTCCATGGAACCTTCCATGGGCATTCATGCCCAACTAGTTATGCTAGGCGAATTCAGGAGTTGGGCATGACAACCTCGGCAAGGCGCAGTGATAATAGGTAGCAAGACAGTGCCCGAGTTGCGTCTGAAGACTGTGTGAGGGTTATCGCAAGTAAAACCTGGATGAGGCTGGCACAGGAGCGAGGGGATTGGCACAAGAATAGAGAGGCTTATACCCCATAGTGGGTGAAGTCGGACGGTGGATGATTATGATAAGGCATCGAGAAATGGATTATGAAATTCCTAAATGTGCGATTACTGTATACTAAATACATCATTTATTATCAATTAATCGCGTAATGCTGCCGAATGCAATATACGTATAGCAATTATATATTTTTTATTGTAATTCCAGTCCAGATGCACCCCGTACAAACTTCATAAATTGGGAAGAATATTTCATGGGTCTTGCGTTTCTCGCGAGGCATCGAAGCAAGGATCCGAATTATCAAGTAGGAGCCGTGATTGTTAACGACTACAAACAAGTTCTTGGTATTTGGTTAGTACAGCGTTTTGTGAAATAACAATTAAAGAACATTTTCAGTGGATTCACGTTGATATTTTCTAACGTGATGATGTCAAAAGCAAAACTATTGTTTATTACGTCTTTTATCTGTTCTCTGTTTATTAGTTGTTAGTACGACATTGGTATCGATTTTCTTGTTCACAAAGTAAACTAAATCTTTTTCTTTCTAATTCGTTAAGTAGATTAGAAGATAACATTTTAGTTTAATTCTGTCAAATTAAAATACAATTTATAACAGATGCGGACTAATTTGACAGGTCTGAACTAAAATTTTATCCTTTGTCCTTTGAATGTGATGAAATAGAAAGAAAATGATACACTGACGTTAAATTTAATTTTGTTTATGAACAAGAGAATCGGGGCTATTATTAGGCCATTGCAACAAAAGAAACATTTTTTTAATGATAATAAATATATTATTATCTATTATTATATGATCTTTTTTTCGAATAGGAAATTTACAAACTTGTAAAACTAAATAAACTACAAATTACTAAATAAAGCTATACTAAATAAAGCTATACTAAATAAAGTTATTATATTATTTCTTTGGTATACAGAGTGGTGCTGACAATACAATAAATTAAACATCGTGTACCTCAACACATTCTCAGTCTACCCATAAAAAATTATATAAATATATTCATTAGTTTAGTCACAGGAAATTATTTTTCATTTTTCACATTTTCTACATGATGTACATGTTGATAAGGAAGCGCTTACAGGTTGATGACCGCCGCATCCCAGCGGTACTAAACTTTAATAATAATGGCGCGAAAAAGCAAGTCGATACAGGAACGCGCTGTCGCCCGCTGATCGGAGGTCATTGAACCAATATTTTAAAGGATGTTTTATTCCGTTTGCAATTTTATGCGATTTAGTTTGTTTGAAATTTTCATTTTTAGGGTTCCGTACCTCAAAAGGAAAAAACGGAACCCTTATAGGATCACTTTGTTGTGTCTGTCTGTCTGTCTGTCTGTCTGTCACCACCCTTTATCTCAAGAACGCGTGGACGTATCAAGCTGAAATTCACATGAAATACTCGGGTCTATTGTCCCTTTAAGCTGTGAAAATATCAAACTTCTAAGCCAAGCCAATCAAAAGATACAGCCGATTATGTCGATATTTTCAACAAATTTTCGACACTCGCAAAGGAATCAAAACCTACAGGATACTTCCCGTAAACTCAGAATCTTGAAAATTGGCATGAAGCATTGTCATATAATGCAAATATAGGAAAAATTGCGAAAATCACATTTTTTTGGTTATATAATATAATAAACATATTTTAATAAAATGGAACTTACTACCTTATTTCTCACGAACGAATAAAGTTATCAAATTGAATTTTATACCAAATACCTAGATCTATTGTCCCTTTAAGCTGTGAAAATATCAAACTTCTAAGCCAAGCCAATCAAAAGATACAGCCGATAGGTCGATATTTTCAACAAATTTTCGACACTCGCAAAGGAATCAAAACCTACAGGATACTTCCCGTAAACTCAGAATCTTGAAATTTGGCATGAAGGATTGTCATATAATGCAAATATAGGGAAAATTGCGAAAATCACATTTTTTCAGTTATATAATATAATAAACATATTTTAATAAAATGGAACTTACTACCTTATTTCTCACGAACGAATAAAGTTATCAAATTGAAATTTATACCAAATACCTAGGTCTATTGTCCCTTTAAGCTGTGAAAATATCAAACTTCTAAGCCAAGCCAATCAAAAGATACAGCCGATATGTCGATATTTTCAACAAATTTTCGACACTCGCAAAGGAATCAAAACCTACAGGATACTTCCCGTAAACTCAGAATCTTGAAATTTGGCATGAAGGATTGTCATATAATGCAAATATAGGAAAAATTGCGAAAATCACAATTTTTTTAGTTATACAATATAATAAACATATTTTAATAAAATGAAACTTACTACCTTATTTCTCACGAACTAATAAAGGTATCAAATTGAAATTTATACCAAATACCTAGGTCTATTGTCCCTTTAAGCAGTGAAAAATCAAACTTCTAAGTTAACGCGATCAAAAGATACAGCAGTTTATACCGACACCTTAGACGAATTTCCGTCACACGCTAGGGAATCAAAACCTACAAGCAAAGACATTAAAATTATATTTACAATAGACAGGACATCACGAACAAAATCGTAAGCCAATACTTTTATCGACTTGGTTAAAAGTCGCTCAGTCTAGTCTGCGCGTCAGGGCGTAATTTGTGTCCACCAAGAATAAACATTTTCTAAGGAAATATGCCATGTTGCGCTTTGTGTTACTGTACATCTCGTTATAGTAAAACGACTGGACCTAACTTCGGAATGTTTTTCTATGAATTATTTATATTTCGTCTGCAATTCAAATTTAAAAAAATCTTAGTTCTAGAAAATTTTCCATTATTGTAATAAGCGCCCTCTATTGTTGAGTAGTTTTACTATTTTCTTGTAGAGATGTAGTAATGTTGTTTATTGATTTAGTTATCGATAATACTTATTAAGATGAATACATTTTGTTGTATTTTATTGACATTTAAAATATAGCTAAATAAACTTAAAACATTACTATATTTCAAGTTTATTTATTATTAACTCTATTTAAACATAATCATATCATATTAATAAACAAAATTGAATGAACAATTACTATTCATTTATCTAGGTTTTTGTTATTTTTGGTTTCCGAATAAAAATAATGTCGTAGGGAAAAAGTGGATACGATTTGTCCAGATAGACCGTAGAGAAGAAAATTGGCTTCCGTCTCATTCGTCGAAATTATGCTCAATGCATTTTAAAAGAGAAGTTATCTACTTTGGAAAGACTTGTCGATCAAATTTAAAAAAAAAGAATCGGTACCTTGTATTAGAAATGAAATAGTAAGTTATTAATTTCAGTACTTTTCTACTTAACCGTAAAAATTGGAATAAAATTTACGGTTAAGTGGATAAGTACATAGATTACATAACTTATTTATAATGAAATATATTCATAAAATATGTAGGTACGTATATGTAGTACAATGATTGCGAGCAACTTTGTGATTTTGACGATTCCGTACCTAAAAGGTAAAACGAACCCTAATCATGAGACTTCTCTGTTCGTCTGTCCGTCTGTCACCAGGCTGTATCTCATAAACCGTAATAGCGAGACAGTTGTAATTTCCAGAGATTGTGTTAGTATTTCTGTTGCCGCTATAACAACAAGTACTAAGAATAAAAACTAATAAAATATTTAAGGGGGCTCCCATACAAAAAACGTGAATTTTTGCCGTTTTTTTGCTCCATATTAATAACGGAAACAGATAGACGCTTAAAATGTTCACAGAATATTTGGTTATATATTCAAATTACAAATAAATAATTAAAATAAAATAAATACTGAAGGCGGGCTCCCATACAATAACCGTGATTTTTTTGCCGTTTTTAAAGATAATGGCGTACGTATCTGGTAAAGGTCTTGCTCCAGCAGACTACCATTTTGTCGTGATTTGGACAATTATCTACGTGACAAGAAGTTTTCTTCCCAGGAGGCAGTTCTGCTTTCACACAGTTTGTGCAGTCTAGATCCTCAGAGTTCTATCACAAAGGCATAAACGACCTTCCTATATATTGATTATAAATGAATTATTTAAAAATTAAAAAATAAGCAATTATTTAGATTTTCAGTACTTTTCGGTAATCGGCAATTTTAAACTTTAACGCCTATTATATTAAAAGAATTATATAAATAAGAAACTTGTAAACTTGAAATTACCTATAATTATTCTGCTTCCTAATTTTTTGTTTCAAGCTATCATAATGCGAAAAAACATCGTCGTAGTAACTTCTTTGAATATTATCGATAACTTTATATCGAAATGATACAAACCCTACCACAGTTTATTGCATTGCCATTTAAAAATATTTGCAAACAAACGTGTAAAAAGAATAATTTTGCTAAAAACGAAATGCAAACGAAAATTGCAAAACAAAATGCGCTTTATGGCCTAAAAGGTCTATTACACTCAAAAATCGCAATAAACTGAGCGTTAAAATAATTCGTAAGCATAAAACATCTAAAATGCCAATAGACGCTGTCACGGTTAATGAATAGTAGCGAATAAAATTCTAAAACAGTTTTTGTTTGTACAAGACAAGTTTCACTTAATTTATTTACTTTTCAATATTTATTTACCCGATTTGAACTATACTAGGGTATTAAATCGGATCTGGCAACATAGACCACACTGGCCACCTACCGGGCAATAGCTGTATATATTTTATATAAACTTATTTCATTTTTACTATTTGATGTCTCCAATTGTCGATCTAATTTTGCTATATTGTACTAGATGGCGGAACTGAGCCATGGGATCACAGTTTTTCTATGCCATTTTGACACATGCCCCTCTATATATCTTAAATCTCTTTGCCTACAAGGTACTTCCCGTGAACTCAGAATCTTGAAATTCGGCACGAAGCAACGTTATATTATAGTACAGACAGATAAAGGAAAAATTGTGAAAATGATAAATTTGAAGTTACATAAAATATTAAAATATTATTTTTGCTTACATGACATAAAATATTTTTTTTAATAATTATAAACTTACTACCTACCCTTTTTCACATGAACGCGTAGAGATATTAAAGTTGAAATTCATATCAAACACTTCTTAAATCTAATTGCCTCTAAACTGTGAAAAATTCTAAATCAATGCTAGTATTATAAATGCGAAAATAACTCTGTCTGTCTGTTACGCTTTCCCGCCTAAACCTCTCAACCGATTTTGATGAAGTTTGGCACAGACAATCTTTAGACCCTGAGAAAGAACATAGGCTACCTTTTATCCCGGAAAAATTTGATGTTCCCGAGGGGAATTTAAACAGCGCGATATAACCGAACTCCACGCGGGCGAAGCCGCTGGCGGAAAGCTAGTACGTCATAAATTGTAGACCGCTACGTTTGTACGGCGGAACCCTCGGTGTGCGAGTCCGACTCGCATTTGGCCGGTTTTTTTTACGAACTGTACCGTCCGATTGACGTCACAGAGCGAGATGCACAGTTAATTCGCGCGATTTATATGTTACTAGCTGCTGCCCGCGACTTCGTCCGCGTGGACTTCAGTCTACAGGAGCTCGGTTGATATAAAATAAGCGCCTGTTAAAATAATGGGAGCAATATGTACGCCCACATTCACTCCAGTTTTCGCAACATTTTTTGTTACTGCTCTGCTCCTATTGCTCATAGCGGGATGTTATATAGCCGATGTCCTTTCTCAGGCTCTAGACTATCTGTGTACCAAAGTTTATTACAATCGGTTCAGTAGTTTTGGCGTGAAAGCCGGACAGACAGACAGACAGAGATACTTTCGCATTTATAATATTAGTATGGATTATTTATTTATGTGTCCCACCTCCCACCTACCCACAATGTGTAACCCACTCTCTAGTGGCGCGCGTAAGATGATACAACTTCAACTAGGGCCTGTGTGTGCCAGTCCGATGATACCAGAGATAAAATTCACTTGTTTAAGTGCCCAAATGTTAATAATAATAAAATAGTTATTTGTTATACAAGAGTGCAAAGTTGCTTTTTAACCGCGTGTTCAATTTTGATGACCGAGCAAGCGAAGGATTCTAAAATTGAATCACGAGCGCAGCGAGTGATTCAAAATTAGAATCCTGAACGTTAGCGAGGGAATCAAAAGGACACGAGGTGAAAATTCTTTGCACTCGAGTGCAACACGTAACTTTTCATTCCACCTCAGCGAGGAAATGACTAAACGCAATAAAAAAATGTTTACAATCACAAGATAGGTACACTTTTATTTCAGTTTAGGTATTAATTACTACATTATGACAGGTAAGTATTACAGAATAATCTTTAAATTATAATAAAATAATACTAAAGTATAATTAAGAAAATTTTAAAGTAACGTTGCAACAGTTATTTAAATTGAGTGTAATATTTTTGTTTGGTACTGTAATATTGTTAGTCACTTGTGTACTGTTTTTCGGTAAACTGTCTGTCATACTTAATAGTTGTACCGATTCATCGGATTCCTTTGGCGTGAATGTTGGAGAGAGAGGGAGATGGTTAGGTGTTTCATAACGGCTTATTTTTGATGTAGAAGGGCCAGTCCAAGTTTCCGATTGAGGCTCTTTCAGTGTAATGGCTCCTACGATGCCTTCACATATTTTAGACTTATTTTGGATGGAATCCTCTATGTATCCCTCTACAACTGCATTGGTCTTCCAGCCTCCGTGGCGCTTAAGGGACAGGAGATCAGCTCCGGAATCAGCCAAAAGTGTGGCTGAAGTTCGTCGGAAACAATGACCCGTGTACAACAGGGGTTCTGGAAGTTCAAGAAATGTTGCTATTTCTCGTGGGATACTGCCAATTTTATTAGTACCCATAGGCTGTTTAACACACTTTCCATTGCGATACTGTAGAAAAAACCGATTGATTGGAGTGTTAGGCGGCCGTAAGGCTTGATATTTCTCAACAATCGTTACGTATTCCTTGCGAATGACAAAGTTGCGGTCTCTTTTTGTCTTTGTATTAGGTAAATTAATTAATAGTAAGTCATCTGAATGTTTCTCAATGTTTTTGACATTAAGTTGTGTTAGTTCATTAGTTCGACATGCTCCGTTTATTCCAATAATAAGAACAACCTGCAATGTAAAGAGTATTGTAGTAGATAAATGAATAAAATTTATATGAACGCATAATTATGCCTATCAACATTTACTAAGTATACTATTTAATTGAGATTAATATATGTACTTAAGTAGATACTGAATGTGCAACTGACTTACTTTTGCCGCCAAATATACGGAATCGGGTGCTTCGTTAAGAAACTTTTCAATATCAGATACTGTGAAAACCTTCGATTTTTTTGGATGATGACCAGATGAGGCTCTTTTTAAAAATGCTACTAATTTAGGATAGGTATCGATATGTATGTCTTTTTTCATCTTTATTGTTGCTTTTAGCATCGAATACGTACTCCATAGAGTGCTTGCTTTCTTGTTCTCGGATAATTCTATAAAATATGCCAACAAAACGTTTTCTGAGAAAGTTTTGGCTCCTTTTGCTAGTCGCCACGTGTTGAACATATCGTACTGTTTTAAATACTTCTCGCGTGATTGTTGAGGTAGAAAGCTCATTACCCGACTACGGCAAAGCAAAAGGAGGGTTATGATTTTGACAGGCTATGTATGTATGTATGTATGTATGTATGTATGTTCATCTGTTCCCTCGTAACTTCTAAACTACTTATTCGAATTCAATAAATGACATATCATTAGAAGCGTCTTAATTTTCCGCTAGTTATAGGCTATATGGAGTTTCACAAAATCTAATGTGGCGCTCTCAGCGGACAAAATATACAGAGTAAAAAAATAAAGTTAAGATAAATGTGCTGTGTTTGGTATCATTTGAAAGGGCTTTACTTGTACATTTTGAATATATGTATATTACTAGCATTTGCTTGTGACTTTACCTGTATTCATGGGCTGATTGCATATAATTCACATCTTTTCGTTCATAGATAGCTTCTTTACTACTTATCAGAATAAGACCACTGCAGAACCATTAGAAGGGCCTTGATATTCTGTTGGTTATGAGCTATAAAGCTTGTCACCAAATTTAGTATTACGCCCTCTAGCGGACAAAAAGTTCTATGTTAATATAAAATTAAAATATACCGTATTTACTTAACTTATTTATTACTTGAGGTAGAAAGCTCATTTGCGCATTATTAACAGTTTCAGTCAATTCTGTTGGCGTCAAACAAACTTCCTCGTCGCTAGAATCACTCATTTTAGTTTTTCACTTGTTTTCAAGTTTCTTTTTTTTAATATAAGGTTTAACAATGACGTGAAAAAATGCCGCGTAAAGAACCGCGTACAAAGAAAATTGAAAAAAGAACACCAAGAAGGTTCCGAGTCTGAGTTTTTAACAAATTAAAAAAAAGTTGTATGATATATTCGGCACCATAGAGGTAACAGTAAATAGGTTTAATGTTTTTTTTTAATTTACAAACTTAGTGCACACGATGTTCTAAATTCAATTTACTTTATCCTCTAGAGAATAAAAACGGCTTTTCCAGTCAGATATTGAAGATTAAAAATACTCTTTCCGAGATGGTGGGATGAAAAATATATTATCCTAAAGTCCTAAACTAAAACTAATACAAACAAGGCAGACTATAGTGAATCATACGGTAACAAATATTTAGAGCAGAAGTTAAGACCATATAAAATCAATAATTGAAATTAAATGTAGTAAAAATAACAATATCTTGCTTACCTGACAGCCTTGTCAGTTGCAACCCTTTTGCAACCGACACATACCTGGGATCTGGAATTCATTGTTGGAACATGATTTTTTTTCTTTTTTTTTTTAATTCTAGCTACCTCCAACGTTATTGGAGCCCTTTTTATAACCATACCCTTTCATACCAGTCCTCGCTATTATTCCTCTCGCACTTTTATTCCGCATGCCTACTTATCTTTCTGCCATTCATCGTGTTTTAGTCTAATGGGTGGGACTCCCATTTTATTGTCGAACTTTCTACTTATTTATCTTTTGGGAAAATAATTATGAACTACAATATTTATTTATTACTTAATTACCTTAACTAACTTATTATACGCCCTACAACACACTATTATTACCTACATAACATAATTTTCATTTCTTAACTATTATTACTTATAATTAACTAGCAGTCCGCCAGCGACTTCGTTCGCGTGGAATTAATTATGCTCCGCTTCTATTGGTCGCAGCGTGATGTTATATAGCCTAAAGCCTTCCTGGATTAATGGGCTATCCAACGCAAAAAGATTTTTTCAAATCGGATCAGTATTTCCCGAGATTAGCGCGAACAAACAAACAAACAAACTCTTCAGCTTTATATATTAGTATAGATTATTTGTAAAGTCTATTTCCCTATGCTTAACATAAATATACACAATATTTACTGAGCATATTATCATTATACTAATTTATTTCTATTAATTACGGTTTCGTCTTTTTTGCACAATAGTTTAAGAACAATTTTCTATTCTTTCCTCGCATGACTTCTGCAATGTTGTTTTTCCTCAGGTTCACGTCAAGCTGCTGCTCCAGATCATACCGCACTGCGGCATAAGATGGACACTCCAAAATCAAGTGCTGTATGGATTCGCTCACGCCTGGATCACAGACGCACGATGGACTCCCCTTACACTTAAAATTATATAAGTATTCGGAGAATCCACCGTGCCCCGTCAATACCTGCGTGAGCGTACCCGTTGGGCGAACCTGTCTCACTATACGGTAGGCCGCTATGGCATCCGGAAAGAACATCTTCGTCACCGAAGCCGTCGCTCCAGACACATATCTCCGATTCCATTCATCAAGCGATTCCATTCGGACCTGGCGTCTGATGAATGAAATCGGACACCGGTTATAGTCCAGCTTCCTCCGCAACGACAATGCTGCCTCCTTGGCCAGTTCGTCCGCCCGCTCATTTCCCGGCAAGCCTGTGTGGGCCTTTACCCAGAACAAGGACACAGCTTTGTTCTGTATCTCGACATCGAGCTAGATTTCTGCGCGCCTGCACTGCCAGGAGATGAAGCGAGCCATGGCTTGTGAGTATCTGCAGTGCGGACATTGTACAATACACAGCTCGCCTCCTTGCGTTTGAGGATTACGTCGGTCGCTCTGCAAATAGCTAGTAGTTCCGCCTGGTAGACTGTGTTATGTATCCTGCTGCCGTCAGTGAATATTCGCACTGCCTGCACGTTATTAGTATCTACAAGCTGTTGGTCTGCCAGACAAGTGTACTCCAGATCCATTTGCTGAGCTGGGTGAGGGGCTTCTGCAAACCTCACTATACACTCCACGTCCAGGTCTCCCGGTATATGCTGAGACGCCCCTTTCCTTGCCTCATACAAGGCAGCTGCCTCTTGTATGCTCTACGGTGAGATCTGGACGAATCCTCGTTGGACTGAGCCTAGCTTCCTTCGTATACCCAACTTTTTCGTAGCTGGAGCCCAGGCGCCAGCCGCATACATGATGATAGGCTCGATCGTGGCCGTGTAGATTATGCGTATAATGTCCTGGTTGAGT
This sequence comes from Sesamia nonagrioides, assembly GCA_017933935.1. NCBI lineage: Eukaryota > Metazoa > Arthropoda > Insecta > Lepidoptera > Noctuidae > Sesamia > Sesamia nonagrioides. The sequence continues at coordinate 19,362 of JADWQK010001033.1, read as the reverse complement.
TCCCAGCTGACCTTTGCCGCACGTGACAACCGCTTATACAGTATGTTAAATAACAGAGGGCGTTCCCTTAAACTCGTTAATATATATTGTCACGTAGCAAAATGTAGTAGCAGGCGACATCTCGTGGACTAGGGCTGAACTCGGGTCACATATTTTACATCGAGCCGAGAGATGGCGTTGCGCGAAAGGACGGTCGTTAATATAATAAATAAATTTAAATAAAGAACGACCGGGTTAAATAATCCATACTAATATTATAAATGCGAAAGTAACTCTGTCTGTCTGTCTGTCTGTCTGTCTGTTACGCTTTCCCGCCTAAACCTCTCAACCGATTTTGATGAAATTTGGCACAGACAATCTTTAGACTGAGAAAGAACATAGGCTACCTTTTATCCCGGAAAAATTGATGTTCCCGAGTGAAATTGAAAAAGCGCGATATAACCGAACTCCACGCGGGCGAAGCCGCGGGCGGAAAGCTAGTATAAAAATAAAAGGGACTCAGAATAAAGATATTAAAAAAAAATAAGAACCAACTCATGAGTCTGAAATAAAATACAAGTCGCGGAACGCACGAGTCTATGGTTCAGGAAAAGACAATTGGGAGCGGTCGGTCGGAACAGAGAGAAACTTCGAGAAGAAAAAGAACGACCGAAGCTTGCGTGGTGTCGCGAGTTTTTTTGTGGAAATAGCCGGTGCCCAAGGCTGGCTTGTGGCGCGATAAACCCCATGGGGTGGTGCACCTGAAGTCTGGCTCATCTCTCTGTGAGTATTCATTTCTGTACCCGGAATATTTTCTCCACGTGTTTTCTTGTTCTGTAGTACTGAATTAGGTTAAATGTTGTTCTAGATTTGGCTCTATTGGCGGGCCTAGGGTGGGAACCCGTTTTGGGAGGCGTCGCGTCATAATTTATCTTTGGTGGCCTTGATTCCCATTGGATCAGGCTTGTTGGAGTGGATGTGGCTGAACCCTGATGGTACGGCACATCAAGTTCTCTTTCGACGACGACTAGACAGGTATAAGCTGTCATGATTATTTTGCTCCTGGTGTTCCCGAGATACCCAATCCCGCAGGCCGCGTTCAACCGTGCATTAATCTGACACCCGTCAGTTAGTGAAGCCAAGGGTCTTTGTACCGTAATCTAGAAGTGTAATCTGGAGGCGTAATCCAGAGGTGTTAGGCAGGAGAGCTAACGTAATCTAGAAGCGTAATCCAGAGGCGTTAGGCAGGAGAGCTAACGTAATCCCGAAGCGTAATCTAGAAGTGTAATCTGGAGGCGTAATCCAGAGGTGTTAGGCAGGAAAGCTAACGTAATCTAGAAGCGTAATCCAGAGGCGTTAGGCAGGAGAGCTAACGTAATCCCGAAGCGTAATTCAGAAGTGTTAGTCAGGAGCGCTAATCTGAAACGTAGACTCCCTGTCCTTGTTTCTTTGTTTTGTTGTATCTAGTGATTGAGAGTGGGTTTCCGACAGGTTGCATTTAAGTAGGCTATTGGCTTGATATTGTGTGCATAACCTGAGATACTTTTGTAACGACTGAGCCGTGATCACAACGGTTCACCTCACGAATCCTCATCAAGCGACCCTGAGCTTGCTGAATTGTCTCATGTGGATTCCCTGTCCCACTCCGACCCGAGACGGAGTGAGTCAGGAAATCGTCTAGGTAAGTTAGGAGTTTGTTTTGTCATATATTTATGACACAGGGTAATTATAAAATAAATTTGTAATTGTATCCATTTATTGTTTTATTTAATGCTCCTAGCTACCAAGTATTTATTTACATGATTAAATTTACTGTAACTGCCGGGTAAGGGTGGAGTAAGACACCCCAGAGTCTTTTTTTTATAGCGTTACAGTTGGCGCCCAAAGGTATATAAATTAGATTATATAAGGTGAACGGTCGTTGATTACATACCACTCTCTCTCATACATTCTCTTCTGGATTGCGGTACAATGTTAGTTATAGGCTAGTTTTAAGAATTTCATGTGTAATTTAGTGAGAATTACTAAAATATTGCCAAAAGGAAACCACGGTATGTGTGTTGTAGTTCACTAACATAAGTTAATTGATATTCAGGTGGTGTTCAAATTTCAAATTCTGATAAAAGCTACTTCCTTTATGGTTGACAACTTGAAGAATGGTTGTCTAGTTTTGTATTGTAACTAGTTACAAGTAAAGTAGTCCTAACCTATAGGAACAAGGAACTTACAAGTAAAATACACCACATAATTATTTTTTGACATACCTACATTGTAATTTTTTTTATAAATTACAAAACCAACATTGTAACAAAGTTAGTGAAACAATATTATTGCAAGTCAAACTAAAACAACAACACATATTTAATGTAATTCTGCTAATAATTGCCAGCACAATTTGATCATTTGGTATAGTAATTTATAAACATTATTGACACAGTTTCGTGTCTGAAAATGGTACACTGAGTATTTCATGCTGTGAACCTAACAACATATTTAAGGTAATTGTACAATCAATAAACACCACAATTTTATCTTTGTTATAAAAAATATAAACTTTATTGAAACATTCACTTCTGTAACAGCGGAAAATAGAAAATAACATGTTGTAAAGTAAGCCTAGAAATAGGAAATCTTGAAGTTAATACAATCATTGCATTGTTATTGTATTGTTTAGACAGGACCACAATATTGTACTCGAGCGGTCAGCAGTGGGCTAACGGTGGCTTGTCGAGGTTCTGAGGATCACGGTAAGAGGTCGATGGGAGTGTGCATTCATTAGTTTTGAAGAAATATATGTTTCACGATACAACCACTCACTCATTCACGTGGATACATCAAAAGTCGCAATACATAAACAATATCTAATGTTCTGAGTCCGTATAACAACAGAACTTTGTAAAATCACATTGATTTCGGCATCAGGGGTCATTGATCAAAACATAACCTGTTTTGATGAGAGACATATGACATGACAGTGACATTTGACGTTTATAAATTTGAATAGAACCAGGAGGCTTGTCTATACAGTATTCGGAATTAACCTAAGATTTTATACAGATTGGTCGAGATAGGTTTCAGAACGAAAACGTTGCTGACAAATGTGTCATTTGAAGGTTATTTGTTAATGTTTGGCTACAAAATTGTGGATTTGTTGTTTCGTGTGTTATTCATTGGAAACTTGATATGGATTTAGAAAGGGTATTTTACCACTCACTCTTGCGCGATGAATTGTCGTATGAGGTAACGATACGGGCTGAAACACCTGAGGATACAGTGGCTAAGCTTCGTAAACAACTCAAAGGATTGTGCGTAGGTATTGCTCCAGCGGAAGTCGTTTGTGAAGAATTGGAATCAGGTAAGGAATTGACTACGATCCAAGATAAACTTGAGGAATTACAAAGTAAAGTAGAAAGTGCGGAGAAAACCCGAGACAGTCACAGTTTAGCTCGTGGCAGGGCTTTGTATTGTCATTTGCATCATCGTTTGCAGAGGCTAAGTTGTAGGGAATCAAAGGAATGCATGTTGCAGGAGAAGCTTAGGAACCTTATGAAAGGTTATAGAAGTACACTCGACAAATTGTTTAGGCGGTCTGACACGGAAAAACAACCGTCTGATACTGAGGACAACTCGGACAGTCATAGCAACTATATGGTTTTAAGTAAACATGTCTGTAAATGGAACGTCTATTTTGATGGCAAGACATGCCCATTTCAGTTTTTGGAATCAATTGCTGAGCGTGCAAAGGCGTTTAAGGTACCGGATTCCGTGTTATTTGATTCAGCTTTTGCATTCTTTAAAGGAGACGCTTTGTTGTGGCATAGAAGTGCGAAATGCCAAGTGAGTACATGGAAGGAATTAGCAGACCTACTCCTTAGGGAATTCAATGCCATAGATTACGAGGACAACTTATTAGATGTTGCTAAGAAACGTATGCAGGGTAATGATGAGCCTATTCATATGTATTTTGCTGTTATGAATGCCTTATTCTCGCGATTAACAATACCATTAACAGAACAAGAGAAGATAAAAATACTCAAAAAGAATGTCAAACCATCCATCTCCAGAGGTTTAGTTTTAGTTAAGCCAGATTCAGTAGCGGAATTAAAAGATGTTTGCCGCCTATTAGAGGCTGAGGATATAAAGTCAAACACCTACAACAATACACCAACAGATTCAAAGCAAAAACAAAAGATAGCAAGCGTGAACCAGTTGTCAGATAAAAACACACACAAACAAACAGATGGTAAACAAAGGCCACAGTCCACTAAGAATGAAGTGAAATGTTTTAAATGTGGAAAGCTAGGGTATACTAAGCAAACATGTCCAAATTGTAAATGTCCTAAGAGGAAATTTAAATGTTTTAAATGTGGGAAGCTAGGATACACAGTAAAAACTTGTCCTGATTGTACAAAAATACCAAATGATCCAAAAAACTAGCATCAACAGTCTGTCAACAACCACCTAAACAGGTCGATTCAGGTGAGTGGAGGTCATGGTTAGACTTTGTCTCTAACTTCCATAAATACAATAAAGCGTTGGCAGCACTGTTTCAGCCAAATAGAAATAAAGATGTTCGGCCATATTTGAGTGTCAATCTATATGATGTGGCATTTTACGGTTTGTTAGATTCAGGGGCAGACATTTCAATAATAGGAAATGGAGCTCATGAAAAGTTCATTAGCTTAGGTTATTCACTGGATACCTCAAGCGACTTAAAGGACAAGATATTGGTTGCAAATGGTTCTGAAAGTAGTCCTATTGCAATTTTAAGGTTGCCGATTACCTTAAATGGGGTAACTAAGGTCATTAAATTTTATGTCATCCCGGGAATAACATCAAATGTAATATTTGGTATAGACTTTTGGTTAGCTTTTAATTTATTACCAGAAATATTTAGTCATATAAATTATATGGAGACTCCAAAACAATTCATAATAAATAATATAAACAATAGTGGGAGCATAATAAATACAATTGAATCATTAGAAAACATGAAGCCAGAACATAAATCGATAGCAGAATTGATAGTACAACAATTTCAAGATATTTCTTTTGAGAGCAAAGGGTTAGGTAGAACTCATTTAACTCAACACGTCATAGATACAGGCGAAGCCTTACCTATTAAATGCAGACCTTATCCTATGTCACAGGAAAAGTTAAAAGAACTTCATAAGGAATTGGACAACATGTTGAAGCTCGATGTGGTAGTACCTAGTGAGAGTCCATGGAATAATCCGGTCCTTATGGTTCCAAAGCCTGACGGGTCATGGCGGTTCTGTCTTGACTGTCGTAAATTAAATGCAGTTACAAAAGGGGACGCGTATGCAATACCTTATATACCTCAAATCTTAGATAGCCTCAAAAATGCAAAATACATTAGTACAGTAGATTTTAAATCTAGTTTCTGGCAAATCCCACTGCAGGAAACCTCACAGGAAAAAACCAGCTTTACTGTACCTGGTCGAGGACTTTTTAAATTTAAAGTCATGCCGTTTGGTCTTTGCGGAGCACCAGCTCGTCAACAAAGACTAATGGATATGTTGTTTGGACATCCATTTTGTAGTGATATCACAAAAGGACTAATATTCTGCTACGTTGATGACATTTGTGTAGTATCCGAGGACTTAGATACCCATATTCATCTTCTGAAAAGGCTCCATGAACGAATTAAAAGTGCAAATTTAACGATAAATTTTGGGAAAAGCAAATTTTTCCGAAAATCCTTGAAATTCTTAGGCTACGTAGTAGATGAGTGTGGTCTTAGGACTGATCCCGGAAAAGTGCGTGCAATATTGGATTTCCCAGTGCCAAGAACTTCTAAAGAAGTCAAGATGTTTTTAGGAACTTGTTCTTGGTACCGTAGATTCATCAGAAACTTTTCAACAATTGCAGCGCCATTAAATGCACTTACCAGTACAAAAATAAAATTTAAATGGAACCAAGAAGCTGAAAACGCTTTTAATTCATTGAAAAATACATTAATAACTGCACCAATATTAGCTTGTCCAGATTTTGAAAAACCGTTTACTGTTCACTGTGATGCATCAAGTTACGGCATAGGAGGTATGCTAATCCAGAACATTGAGGGGAATGATCATCCTATTGCCTACATTAGTAGATCCCTTAGTAAAACTGAACGTAATTATAGTGCAACTGAACGTGAAGCACTAGCTGTGATATATGCAGTAGAAAAATTTGAACCATATTTGGGAAGTAGACATTTTACAGTCATTACAGATCATGCTTCACTAAAGTGGTTTAAGAACTTAGAGAATCCAACAGGTCGTCTAGCGCGATGGGGATGTCGACTGTCACAGTATAATTATACTATAGAGCATAGGAAGGGTAAGGATAATGTTGTACCTGATGCTTTATCCAGGTTACTTAAGGTAGAGGCAGTTAATACACCTACTACGCCAACACCGACTGGAGACGGATGGTATGATAAAATTTATGCCGGAAAAAGGCACACTCTAAAGATATAGCAAAGGTAAATACGCGCTGACACAAGAGTTTGAATGGAAGGAAGTGGTCCCCAAATTACTGCGTTCCCAGATTATATCTGAAAACCATGAACCTCCTACTTCAGGACACATGGGAGTCTTTAAGACACACCGGAAGTTAAGTCTGAGGTATTTTTGGCCAGGCATGTATCGAGACGTAGTAGATTTTGTTAAACGGTGTAGTGTTTGTACAGCCTGCACACATAAAACCACTCCTACACCAGGCCTGATGGGTCAACCCAAACAATGCTATAGACCGTTTCAAGCACTATCAATAGATTTAGTTGGTCCTCTACCAAAATCACGTTCAGGCTACATACATTTATTAGTAGTTACATGTTGTTTCTCAAAATACACATTTTTGTTCCCATTACGTAGAGCAACTAGTGCATTAGTAGCTAAAAACTTCGAAAATTATGTTCTTCTCACTCACGGAATTCCGGAAACCGTAATTACCGATAACGGGGTTCAATTCACGGGATCAGAATTTCGTAGTCTACTAAAGAAGTATAACATACCACGAGTGCACTACGGGCCTAGATACGCTCCACAAGTTAATATGGTGGAGAGATACAACAAAACAGTTATGACAGCAGTATCGTCTTATGTCAAAGAGGATCATAGGACATGGGATCAAAATTTGAACAAAATACAATTTGCTATAAACAGTACAGTAAACGAAACAACCGGGTTTACACCATTTTTCTTAGTCCATGGCCGAGAACCCATTATAAATGGCACATTTTATAAAAACGCAGAAGATTGCGATTATGAAGTTACTATGCCTCGTGAGGAGTACGCAGGGGAATTAGGAGTCCTTAAGGATATTTTCGAAAAGGTGCGTGCTAATATAGTTAAAGCGCATGCAACCAACGCAAAATATTACAACTTACGTAGACGTCACTTAACTTTACGTGAAGGACAGCAGGTTTGGCGTAAAACATATGTCCAAAGTGACGCAGCTAAATACAAAGCTTCAAAATTAGCTCCTAAATACGAACAATGCATAGTAAGGAAGGTGCTTTCACCCCTAGTTTATGAACTAGTGGGACTAGATGGGAAATCATTAGGCTCATGGCACATAAAAGATATTAAGATAAATTAACGAAATCTTTTTATCACACATTAGTTTTCTCTCTCCAACAAAGACGGTAGAGGTAGTATATTAGCCGTAGTCCGTGCTTGCACGTGTTGTTTGGAGTTTCTTCCAGCAACGACGACAAGGCGTATGCATACCAAATACTTAAAATGAATAATGTATTGATGGTGTTTATTATGAAGCGGATTGTGACTTCAAAAATAAGCCTACACATTAGTAACAATTCAAATGCACCTTGTTTACCAATAATTTATGAAGCGGGTTGTGACTTCAAAAATAAGCCTACACGATGGTAACAGGTCAAATGAATTTTGTCTACTATCATTTATGAAGCGGATTGTGACTTCTAAAATAGGCCTACACAATATGTTTTACAGAAGTTTTGCTTCTGGAAAGACTTTCACGTGTCTCTGGTGAGCGATAGGGATATGATTGCCCATGTAATTATGTTTCAGCTAGCTGAACATGTTCACCAGTAGTACCGTTTATAAACAAAAGCAAAAAATTATTAGAGTTCCACTGGCGAACAGGAGGAATTCGGGGGAACTGCAAGGAGTGGCTTCCTGCGAAAGGATGCAGGTTGCTACGGATTTGTGAGAGAGGTATGATAGAGGAATGGATGGAGATGTATAAAAGATTATGGGGGGGTTTATGCCCGGACTGCAGGATGAAAGTCGGTTGGTAGAAGATATTTCCTGGCAAAGTCGTGTTTTTAAGGATAGCATATCACTTTAGGCAGAGTAAATATAAATAGTTACTTTAGAAAAAAAATTTTTTTGGTGAAAATTGCCATTAGCTACGTTCAAGACAAGCATGTTGCCTCTTCGTATAGTTTAAACACCGAGGTTTTCTGCTAACGCAGAAAACCTTTCCGTGGGAAAGGGGGCATTGTCACGTAGCAAAATGTAGTAGCAGGCGACATCTCGTGGACTAGGGCTGAACTCGGGTCACATATTTTACATCGAGCCGAGAGATGGCGTTTCGCGAAAGGACGGTCGTTAATATAATAAATAAATTTAAATAAAGAACGACCGGGTTAAATATTATAAAAATAAAAGGGACTTAGAATAAAGATATTAAAAAAAAATAAGAACCAACTCATGAGTCTGAAATAAAATACAAGTCACGGAACGCACGAGTCTATGGTTCAGGAAAAGACAATTGGGAGCGGTCGGTCGGAACAGAGAGAAACTTCGAGAAGAAAAAGAACGACCGAAGCTTGCGTGGTGTCGCGAGTTTTTTTGTGGAAATAGCCGGTACCCAAGGCTGGCTTGTGGCGCGATAAACCCCATGGGGTTGTGCGCTTAACGTCTGGCTCATCTCTCTGTGAGTATTCATTTCTGTACCCGGAATATTTTCTCCACGTGTTTTCTTGTTCTGTAGTGCTGAATTGGGTTAAATGTTGTTCTAGATTTGGCTCTATTGGCGGGCCTAGGGTGGGAACCCGTTTTGGAGGCGTCGCGTTAATTTATCTTTGGTGGCCTTGATTCCCATTGGATCAGGCTTGTTGGAGTGGATGTGGCTGAACCCTGATGGTACGGCACATCAAGTTCTCTTTCGACGACGACTAGACAGGTATAAGCTGTCATGATTATTTTGCTCCTGGTGTTCCCGAGATACCTAATCCCGCAGGCCGCGTTCAACCGTGCATTAATCTGACACCCGTCAGTTAGTGAAGCCAAGGGTCTTTGTACCGTAATCTAGAAGTGTAATCTGGAGGCGTAATCCAGAGGTGTTAGGCAGGAGAGCTAACGTAATCTAGAAGGTAATCTGGAGGCGTAATCCAGAGGTGTTAGGCAGGAGAGCTAACGTAATCTAGAAGTGTAATCTGGAGGCGCAGGCAGGAGAGCTAACGTAATCTAGAAGTGTAATCTGGAGGCGTAATCCAGAGGTGTTAGGCAGGAGAGCTAACGTAATCTAGAAGCGTAATCCAGAGGCGTTAGGCAGGAGAGCTAACGTAATCCCGAAGCGTAATCTGGAGGCGTAATCCAGAGGTGTTAGGCAGAAGAGCTAACGTAATCCAGAGGCGTTAGTTAGAAGCGTAATTCAGAAGTGTTAGTCAGGAGCGCTAATCTGAAACGTAGACTCCCTGTCCTTGTTTCTTTGTTTTGTTGTATCTAGTGATTGAGAGTGGGTTTCCGACAGGTTGCACGTAAGTAAGCTATTGGCTTGATATTGTGTGCACAACCTGAGATACTTTTGTAACGACTGAGCCATGATCACAACGGTTCACCTCACGAATCCTCATCAAGCGACCCTGAGCTTGCTAAATTGTCTCATGTGGATTCCCTGTCCCACTCCGACCCGAGACGGAGTGAGTCAGGAAATCGTCTAGGTAAGTTAGGAGTTTGTTTTGTCATATATTTATGACACAGGGTAATTATAAAATAAATTTGTAATTGTATCCATTTATTGTTTTATTTAATGCTCCTAGCTACCAAGTATTTATTTACATGATTAAATTTACTGTAACTGCCGGGTAAGGGTGGAGTAAGACACCCCAGAGTCTTTTTTTATAAAGCGTTACAATATCATTAATAGATTAAAATAAAAATATCAGCATAGAAAAATAAGCATAAAAAAATCCGAATAAAAAAAATTGTAATTGAAAATAAATTTGAAACCTCCTGTTTTAAATCAAAATAGTAGTCGTCATGTATAAATAAATTGCGACGTTGCCGTCTTTCAAGTTCGCGTGTACAGTGTGTTTTGTTTCTTTTACATGTCAATTTAAATTTTTTATTGAATATTTTCATATTGGAAAAATTTTTAAAACATTTTGTTTTTTAAATGGAAATATTTTTTTTAGCATGTATGTATGCTATACTATTTCGGGTTAACGGGAACGCCCTCTGTTAGTTAACATACTGTATATACATGATTGTGTTCTGGCGCTTGAGAGTAGATACGTCATGCTCACTCTTATAAAGTAAAATTTTACTTGACACTGGCTTTCCATTTGCTCGGTGGTAGGGCATAACATCGGCTGCCGACAGAAGTTACCACCCACCAGACAAAGTCTTGCCGCCAAGCTATTCGTCATGCTGTCTAGTGAAGTCTTACGGAGGACTGGTCTAAGCAGTTGTGTAGCGATGTGTGCCGGGTACAATGCGCCAATTGTTGTTATGTCGGGAGTTTGGTCGTCGAGGGTAATCGGATCTGAAGCACGGTTTTCAACACCGATCGGGCCCAAGTAGTGTGTCAGCCACACACGAAAGGCTGCCTCGCCAACTGCGAAAAATGCCGGGATGGCCCCATCGTGCAGGTTGGCGACCGGACGAGAGGACCCGATAGCGATCCCTGGGGGGGTTCGGGTATCCCTGCAGTCTCCAGATCAATCTCCCTCTGGCGCAGCATCATTGGTCGTGTTGTTGGGTTTAACATTGCATCACCTCGCTCACCTGCCGTCTTCCTTCCTGTTCACTTAGTATTAAAAATGAAAAGACATAAAAAGCAAATAGCTGTACACAGCGGACGCACGTCCTCTGATTTAAAGTGCACCTCTGCAACAAGCGAGGTCTGCACTTCAATGTCGATGCGGTCCATCGCCACGTAGAGACTGATAAGCCCCACCTATTTTTCTTGGCGGAGACCCAGATTAGATGGTTACGCATTGGAGCATCATTTCCTGCAGCGTGCCGGGGTCTGTGTGTATGTCCGCAATGACATCTGTTGCCGGCGTCTCTGTAATATTGAAGACCCTAACTTCTCGTGCCTATGGCTGTCGGTTGATACTGGTGTTGACAAAATTGTCTACACCTGTGTCTACCGATCGCATAGCGGTGACCAGGAGACGATCCGACTATTTGGCCCCCTCAGTGAGGCTGCTAACAATGCGCTGCGCTGGCACCCTGACGCATAGTTCGTCGCTGGGTACAGTTAGCAGATTGGGATGAGATGCGCCACTTCTTTGCGTCTTATCCCTGGCTGCAGGTCTGCTTCTCTTCTGACAATCCGTCGAGCTATGCGGACGCTATATCCAATCTGGTGCATCAAGCTATGGAGTTTTTATCCCCTTTAGTGACGTGCCCGTCGGTGGATCAGCTCGTCCATAGTTCAACGCCGACTGTGTTCAAGCTGAGCAGCCTAAGCACACGGCATTTCTCACCTGGGTTGACGCTCGTGACCGTGGAGCTCCGGATGTTAGCTCAAAGAAGAGAGCCTTTAACCGTGTTGCCAAGTCTTTCAAAAAGGCGCTTAAGAAGGCTCGCTCGACCGCATTACTCATATTGGCAACAAGCTCTCTGCGCATCCATCTGGTGGCAGATCTTTCTGGTCCTTTGCCAAATCGGTCGAGGCGAACTTCTGTCGGCCCACACTGCCTCCGCTGGTTAAGCCTGATGGAGCACTGGCTCATACGGTGAGAAAGAAAGCAGGTCTCTTTGCATCTTTCTTTGCCCACAATTCGCGTTATATTAACAGTGCAGGTACTCCACCTAATTTACCTCATTGCGGAACTTCAATGCCAGAGGTTCGCATTAGGAACAAGGAGGTTCTGAGAGTACTGTGTCGTCTGTCCGTAAATAAGGCCAAGGTAAGTCCAGAGGGTATACCAGCGATTGTTCTTAAGGCATGTGCGCCCTAGTTGTTTCCTGTATTGACGCGCTTGTATCGCCTCTCATTTAGGACTGGTATAGTGCCCAAGTCCTGGAAGCTTGCCAACGTGCAGCCCGTGCCTAAAAAGGGTAGTCGTGCCGATCCTACCAACTATGGGCCGATTTAAATAACCTCCATACTCTGCAAAATTATAGAGCGTGTATTGACCTCGCATTTCTTGGCTTACCTGGAAGGTAATGATCTCAGTGATCTCAGTACGGGTTTCGCCAGAATCGGTCAACTGGGGACCTACTTGTGGGGCGAGGCCCTCCAGAAAAATGGGGAAGCGATTTTTTTTTAATAGTTATAAACTAGTGCTTGGCTGCAATCCCGCCTGATGGTAAGCAGTGATGCAATCGTTGATGGTAAAGCGCACTAGTTTATTAAGCCTTCACTTAAAAAACTTAAGAATAGGAAGGATGACGGCAGTTGAGCGAGGTGATGCAATGTTAAACCCAAGACCAACACGACCAAACGATGCTTCGCTAGAGGGAGATTGATCTGGAGACTCTCCACGACCAAACTCCCGACACAACAACATTTGGCGCATCGTACCCGCCACACATCGCAACACAACTTCTCAGACCCGTCCTCCGTACGGCTTCACCAGACATCATGCCGGAACACGACGAATCGCTTGGCGGCAAGACTTTGTCTGGTGGGTGGTAATTTCTGCCAGCAGCCGATGGTATGGCCTACCACCGAGAATCGCCATCTCTCTTGATGTCTCGAAGGCCTTCGACAGGGTATGGCACGCTGGCCTTTTGAGTAAGCTTCCAGCGTACGGCATTTCCGCTGGCCTAACTGGCTGGGTAAACGACTTCCTGACTGAACGGTCCCTCCGAGTTGTTGTCGATAGACGCTCATCAGAGCCCATGTCGACTAATGCCGATGTTCCTCGGGGGTTTGTTCCCTCTGTAACTCTGTTCCTGCTACATATTAACGATCTGCTGATGCCCAGGAGTCCAAGAAATCAAAGCAGTCCAAGGAGTCCAAGAAGTCCAAGGAGTCCAAGAAGTCCAAGGAGTCCAAGGAGTCCCAAGTTGCCTCACTAGGAATTATTCCTGTATCGCGGATGCGTTTGCAAACATTTAAACTCGCATACAAAACAGTTTTTTTTTTTTGATATGGCGTCTCGTAGGTGGCCTTTAGAGGCCGTAACTACTTAACCGGACTTTGCTGTGGATGCCTTAATTAAAGTTAAAGCCTCCAGCCAGGGGCACTTAAAACTAAATTAAAATTGGGCGACTACGCACTAAGGGCACCCCCTGTGGGGTACGAATCTCGGCTTAGGGCGTCGCTATAGAGGACAGCAAGGGACGGCTGGATCGAATGTATTCTTAATGGTTTGATGACCACGGCGTTTCCTAGTACTAGCTCTGAGAAGAAACGCCGAAACAAACTCAGAGGTCATTGTTGGGACATTATGATATTACTGGCTCAGCTGCGGCGCGGGCTGGCCTTCATCGGACAAGGGAGTATGCAAAAACAGCCAGACCCGGATCAACTACCTGTAGGGCATACAAATATTTGTTCCGTGCGGGAATCGAACCCGCGACACGCATCGCAGCAGTCGATCACACTCGGAGCCACAAAGAGTACAATATATAAAAAGACTATTACACAATGTAATCCTCACATTGTTATTTAACTTTCTCCAGAATAATTTTATTGATTTAAGTAACAATATTATAAAAACGCTTCCTCCTGTCAATTTATTACATTACCTAATAATTATTTTTAACCAGAAAATAGATAATATAAGACTCTTAGGTACAACCAGATGCGCCAATTTTATTGTTTATTTCGATATAACAGCATGAATACAAATTGTTAACGTTGTATCAAATTAAATTTTAAAACAATTTTATATTAAATTAGATTTTAAGCAATGTTATATTAATTAAATTTTATAACAATGTTATATTAAATTTAATTTGAGGACAATGATAACAAAATTGTATTAAACAAAAAATTCCATCAAAACACAATAATAAAATTTGTTAAAAAAAAACAATAACAAGCATTTTCTTAACTATGTCAAATAATGATAATGAAATAAAGTTAACATTAAATAAATTGAGAAGAAAGTAAACCAATCAAATAAAATTACAATAGACAATGGAATTACAATAATACAAAATTATATTAAATTAAAATGAATTGTTTGTCAATCATCATCATCATCATTATCAACCTTTTTATCGTCCCACTGCTGGGCCAGGCAATGAATTACATTAAATATCTATACATTCATACAGATCTTACTACGATTCTTGCGCATGTCCACATATTATTTATTTATTTATCCATTTATTTCAGGCATCAAGGCCCATATAAACATATAAAATATTATATTAACATAACAATTTAAAATACTATATACTTAAAATATAACATTATTAAATAAATCTAATGTATACGAAGTATTAAGTCAAGTAGTATTTGAGAAAATGTAGATGTCTGCCGAAGAATTAGCCATACAATTATATCGATGGGTCATTCTATGAATTGGAGAATGTTTACCCAGATTAGTGCGGTGTTGGTAAGAGTTGTGGGTGGCGTGGGATTCTGGAAGGAACGTTAATTTGAATACTACTCAGTAAATCTGGACAGTCAACGCTATTATTAAGTATCTTGTACAGAAAGGATAAGTGAGATAAGTCACAAATGGAACGACGAGATTCTAGAGTTGATAGCTTTAGTTGGATTCTTCTCTTCTTGTGAATTCTTCTTCTGATCTTTTATATGATTTACAGTTCTGAAGTTTGAACTATGTACGTGTGTAGCAAGAAAATTACTTCTAATGCAATATTTGAGAAAATGTAGATGTCTGCCGAAGAATTAGCCATACAATTATATCGATGGGTCATTCTATGAATTGGAGAATGTTTACCCAGATTAGTGCGGTGTTGGTAAGAGTTGTGGGTGGCGTGGGATTCTGGAAGGAACGTTAATTTGAATACTACTCAGTAAATCTGGACAGTCAACGCTATTATTAAGTATCTTGTACAGAAAGGATAAGTGAGATAAGTCACAAATGGAACGACGAGATTCTAGAGTTGATAGCTTTAGTTGGATTCTTCTCTTCTTGTGAATTCTTCTTCTGATCTTTTATATGATTTACAGTTCTGAAGTTTGAACTATGTACGTGTGTAGCAAGAAAATTACTTCTAATGCAATATTTGAGAAAATGTAGATGTCTGCCGAAGAATTAGCCATACAATTATATCGATGGGTCATTCTATGAATTGGAGAATGTTTACCCAGATTAGTGCGGTGTTGGTAAGAGTTGTGGGTGGCGTGGGATTCTGGAAGGAACGTTAATTTGAATACTACTCAGTAAATCTGGACAGTCAACGCTATTATTAAGTATCGTGTACAGAAAGGATAAGTGAGATAAGTCACAAATGGAACGACGAGATTCTAGAGTTGATAGCTTTAGTTGGATTCTTCTCTTCTTGTGAATTCTTCTTCTGATCTTTTATATGATTTACAGTTCTGAAGTTTGAACTATGTACGTGTGTAGCAAGAAAATTACTTCTAACGCAAATAAACACTCTCATTCAACATTCCGTATTAGAGTAATATTCCGTAGATATTTCAGAATACAATTATGAGAATGTTTAAAAGAAAGTTCTGATATACTTGATATACTTGCCATTTAAATCAACTTGTTTTACAATTATACAGTTCCATATTCTTGACTTTACATTGTAGACAGAGTAAATACCATGTCACTAAATAATAATGAGACAAGGACACCCTTATTAGATCCAGTAAGGGAACATGTGCAACAGTGGATCACGGGGAACAGTGAATCATTTGTTAAAACTCTGTATCTATTATACTCACGTATACACGCATCGGCATCACTAACCCTATCCCCTACCCCGCGCCACCCGACCAGTCGTCGTCACTGCATCACAACGGGAGGACGCGCGACGGCGCGTCAGTCAGTAGGTAAATACGAAAAAAATATTTTACGTAATGTTTGAAATTACTTTGGCTTAAAGTTATTTAGATATTTTAAAGTCTTTGCATATTTTTCTTTAGTATGTGCCTCTAATTGTATAAAATTGTATAAAGTGGTGCGATATAAGCGATATATATTTTTCTAAAATTATTATTTCTGTTATTAGTAAATGGGTTACAGTGAATCATGTGGTAATGGGGTTCGTTGGATCATGATCCACTGTTCCCCGAAAAGGTAGGTGTTATAAAGTATTCTTATTTGTTTACAGGTAAACATGCCGCGAGATAGACAAAGGAAGACTGACATTGGTCTTCATACAGAAGAACAAATGCGCAAACATGATAGTAGACGCTTTAAACATGATAGTAGGGGGTCAAACCATAAGAGCCGTTTCAAAATTAACCAAGATCCCGTTCACCACTCTGCAAAGGTATTATAAAAGACTATCAAACTCTTTCGCTCAGGATCCTACTAGTATTTCATTAACACCGAACTATGCGGTACGCAAAATATTTACTTCCATTCAAGAGAAAGCAATCATTGACTACGTAATTAAATGTAGTCAGATGTTTTATGGTCTGACTACAACTGATATTCGTAAACTGGCTTACGAGATGGCAATTATCAATAACATTCAGGTGCCACAAAAGTGGCATGATACTAAACTGGCAGGAATAGAATGGCTATATGGTTTCAGAAAAAGACACACCATTCTGAGTCTGAGAACACCAGAAGGTTGCAGCTTAAGCCGCGCAACATCTTTCAACCGCCATAACGTCAAATTATTTTTTGATAATTTAGAAAACGTTTTGTCAAGGGAAATTGTGTTTAGCAACGGTACTAGGATATTCAATCTGGACGAAACCAACACAATGACTGTCCAAAAGTCAGCCAAAGTACTCGCCGTTAAAGGGCAAAAACAGGTTTCCAAAGTGACTAGTGCCGAAAGGGGAACACTGGTAACTACATGTTACATAGTAAGTGCACTAGGCAATACTCTGCCACCTGTTATGATTTTTCCAAGGGTTCATTTTAAGCAATACATGATTAATGAGGCACCTCCTGGGACCTTAGGCCTTGCAACACCATCCGGCTGGATAAATGGAGAACTATTCGTGAAGACATTACAACATTTTATATCTCATACAAATAGCTGTAAAAATAACCCTAGTCGTCTTATACTAGACAATTATGAGTCGCATATTTGCATTGAGGCTCTTAATTTGGCCAAAGAAAATGGAGTCACAATTATTACGGTCCCACCACATTCAACGGGAAAGATGCAACCTTTAGATGTAGGCGTTTTTGGGCCTTTCAAAACAGCATATAACAAAGCGGTTGATGGCTGGATGATGCGCAATCCAGGCAAAACATTTTCTATCTATGATGTAGCTGGGTGCGTTAGAGAAGCACATTTGAAATCCATGACACCGAGTAATATATGTAATGCATTTCGAGCTACGGGGATTTTCCCACTTAACAGGGATGTTTTTACTGACCTTGATTTTGCACCAAGCGAAGTTACTGATAGGCCATACCAGCCAAATCCAGGCGAGATAGAACAAGAAATCGATTTCTGCAACGACGAAAACGATGACAAGAACAGAACAAGAAGTCCATCACCATCTATATTGCCACCTTTACTGACAATTACAGCAATCGAAGATGACCTCTTCACTAACCGTCAAAATACGACAGCTAACAATACACCTCTTGAAAGCTGCGTTCCTATTCAATTTCTAAATGACACTCAGCCAGAACAATCTATATCTTCTATCGCATCTGAAGCCCATCTGAATCAAGAATTAACTCGACTACCTTGCACACCAGTAAAATTATCCCACCCTG
Organism: Sesamia nonagrioides; assembly: GCA_017933935.1. NCBI lineage: Eukaryota > Metazoa > Arthropoda > Insecta > Lepidoptera > Noctuidae > Sesamia > Sesamia nonagrioides. The sequence continues at coordinate 1,361 of JADWQK010001033.1, read as the reverse complement.
ACAACGATTCTAGTATATTATCTGTAAACTCATCTCTTCCTTCACACTGCGACGAAGCGCCAGTACCTTCGACATCTAAAGGTCTAAATACGCAATTTATTAGTCCAATAGAGTTTCGTGGTTTACCAATAGCTGCTCCTAGAAAGGGTGTCAGAACAGCAAGACGAAAAGGTAAAACCATGAATACACCAGAAAAGGCAGAAATTGAAAGAAGAACCGAAGAATTAAAGCAGAAAAAGGCTAAGACACAGATTAAGGCCGCTGTGAAAAGGAAGGTCTTAAATAGTGATAGTTCCAGTGAAGACGACGACCGAATTAGCATTTATTCTGAAGAAGAACCAATGTTTGAAGAGGAAGCTGAAGTTTTAACGATCAACACGGATAAATTTATTCCACTGAATAGTTTACAAAAAGAAGGAGATTTTGTATTAGTATTATTTGAAGTAAAGAGCAAACATATTTATTATATTGCAAGAGTCATAGGGGAAAAAGACGGAGAGACAGAGGTCAGTTTTCTTCGTAAATCTGTTAAAAATCCTAACAAATTTCACCTTCCCGTCGTTCCTGATCTTGCCACAGTTCCGTTGCACGATATCAAAATGATTTTACCTAAACCAAGTTTTACAGGAAGCACGAAAAGAACGCAAGGTTTATATTATTTCGATGTTGATTTTTCAAATGTTGATTTACGTTAAGTCGTTAAGTGTCCTGTAATTTACTAAGTATGTTCAAAACATTGATAACTCGCAAGACAGTTAATATTTTCTTTTTGTTTTTTGTAAGGCTTAGAAGGGCATTTCTGTTATTGTTTTTTTTATTTGTTTAATTGTTTATGTTTGTTATTCAAGTTTTTTTAAGAGATTTACTTGTGTTCAAGAAGGTGTAACTATTTTATGTTGTAAAACTAGTAGAAGTTTCAAATTTTGGTTTCATTGTGATTTTCTAACTAAGACTGATTCAGGCAATGACTAATAATTTTATTAAATTTTTAATAAATAGTTTCGTTTTTACAATATGTATTTTTGATTTTAAACCCTCATGATTCATAGTACCCCATTAGATCCACTGTGACTCAAACTCAGATCCACTGTAACCCATTCATGGGCCACAATGGATCAATTCCATGTTTGGGAAAAATAAATCTTGTAAAATAAACCAAACGGTAAAAGAGTTTTTTTTTTCATTTGATAAAAAAAAATTGAACCTTGAACATACGTTCTTACATTGAATTAAAAACTTCAGTTAATAAAGCAGAAATTAAACCGGAAACGCCTTTCGAAAAAAAAGTGATCCATTGAGCCCCATGTTCCCCTACTAAGAGTAAACGAGATCCAAAACATATGATGAACTTTTTGCCTGTT
>JADWQK010001603.1:0-16036 GCA_017933935.1 Sesamia nonagrioides | reverse complement strand
TTGAGGTGATAAAGTGTTTGTACAAAAACGCCACCATGTCAGTCCGTCTCCAGGATCAGGACTCGAAACCGATCCAACTGCAGCGTGGAGTGAGACAAGGAGATGTCATATCTCCTAAATTGTTCACTGCTGCGTTGGAAGATGTCTTCAAGCTCCTGGACTGGAAAGGACTTGGCAACAACATCAACGGCGAGTACATCACTAATCTCCGTTTCGCAGATGATATCGTGGTCATGGCTGAGACCCTGGAAGACTTGGGCAAAATGCTCAATGACCTCAGCAGAGCTTCCCAACAAGTGGGTCTAAAATGAACATGGATAAGACGAAGATCATGTCGAACTCTCATGTCGCACCCACTCCAATTGTAGCTGGTTGCTCTGCACTCGAAGTTGTTGACGAGTATATATACCTGGGACAGAAAGTCCAACTAGGTAGGTCCAACTTCGAGAAAGAGGTGTCTCGGCGAATCCAGCTCGGTTGGGCAGCGTTCGGGAAGCTACGCTACATCTTCTCGTCGTCCAAGATACCACAGTGTCTCAAGACTAAAGTCTTTGACCAGTGTGTGTTGCCAGTGATGACTTACGGAACTGAAACGTGGTCGCTCACAATGGGCCCCATACGAAGGCTCAGAGTCACACAAAGGGCAATGGAAAGAGCTATGCTAGGAGTTTCTCTGCGTGATCGAATCAGAAATGAGGAGATCCGCAGAAGAACCAAAGTCACCGACATAGCTCTGCGAGTCGCTAAACTTAAGTGGCAGTGGGCAGGGCACATTGCGCGTAGAACCGATGGCCGATGGGGTAGAAAGGTTCTGGAGTGGCGGCCACGTACTGGAAGACGCAGCGTAGGGAGACCCCCAACAAGGTGGACCGATGACCCGGTGAGGGTCGCGGGAAGCCGATGGATGCGGGCAGCACAAGACCGGTCATCGTGGAAAGCCTTGGGGGAGGCCTTTGTCCAGCAGTGGACATCTATAGGCTGAGGAAGGAAGAAGTGGTATATTTTGTACCACGGCGTGACGTCATGCGACAATTCAAATCAATATATCTTCATATGTATTTGAATGAAAGAAAGAATGAAAAATACGTGTTTAATATTTTTTATAAAGCTACCTGATGGGCATTAAATTATTTTATAGGATACAACCCAATTCTGGGAAGTATGTGGGCGAGGCCTTTTCCAGCAATCCCATACATGATATACTTTAACGGTTTTTACCCGTGGTCCGACCGCGTAGCTCTACTAGTAGAACCAAGGGTATTCCTTTTTGTTGTCGGTGGGCCTATCAATCTTACCATTTGATATCATATCAAAATTGTGACATTTGTCAGTGTTTGCTTCCGCCTAACAAACGGGCTTCTTTACACGTCACATTAATACTTAGCGAATACTTAGTGAAGATTTACTACATGCAGAGGGTATTTCTGAATATTACATTCCTGGGCCTAGGACACTGTACAGAATAGTTACAGAAGGCTAAGTTGTTATTATACCCAGAGTTGGTGCACGCTTCGCAAATGGCGGACGGTTAACTAAAGTGTGCGAGGTCTTGAAGTCACCCACAAGGCTCATTTGATAGAATCTTGATAATTATTAGTGATAAATACACGTGTATAATATAAGTTTAGTTAGGGTAGCGGTAGCGATCGCGGCTGCTGTGCAAGGAGGCGCGGTTCCGATCCCCGCGCAGTGCAAATATTTGTATGCTTGAATATGAATATTTGCATTGGTCTGGTCGTGCCTCGGAAAACACGTTAAGCCGTTGGTAACGCTTGCTATACGATCATCTAATGCAGTCGCTACGGGTTGATGGAACCGTCAAAAGTCCAACAATTGGTTTAGCTGCAATGCTTCGATATTGCCTCGAATATTGCCTTCGGGTTGTGGAGATCAGACGGCAATCGCTTCAAGGAGAATATCGAAGTTTAGCCAAAATCAGTAGTTAAATTGGTAAAGCGGACCCCAGACACAAAATCTGAAAAAGTTTTGGATGCTACTGAGATTAACGATGAGATGATGATGACACATGTATAATAGAATGTTGCATAGAGGGTGGATAATAGCCTTCCTTTACGTGAAGTTTTTACCAGTCAACTACTAAGGAACTTTAACGTCAAGGAACTCCATTCCAAAAACTTTTTCATTTTCGTTGGCCCCATCTTGAAATTTTATATAATTATTATTACCGACCTCGAAAACAATGATAACTGAATCAAAACTAACTAGCATTATCTTTATAGGAAAAAAAAATGTTTAAGTATTTGTTATTAAGAAGAAAATATGAATAAATTATCTGTGAAAATTGCAACTGTCTAGCTAATACGGTTCATTAGAAACAGTTGACAAATATACGGATAGTGAAGTCTCTAATAATAGGGTACTATTTTTACCGTAGGGCAAAAAAAAGAACCCAAGGAAGTGTACACAATAAATATAAGCACTCATTAATACACTTGTATACAATAACATACACCTAGAGAGACGAGTGAATGTCGCATGAATATAACACTTAGTCGTTTAAGGAATTTCATATACAGAGTGGTGCTGACAATACGACAAATTAAACATCGTGTACCTCAATACATTCTCAATGTACCCATAAAAATCATATAAATATATCCATTAGTATAGTCACAGGAAATAGTTTTTAATTTGTACATGTTGATAAGGAAGCGCTTATTATTAAAGTTTAGTACCGCATCTAGCAGTACTAAACTTTAATATTATTGGCTTAGAACTGGAACTAATATTTTAAAGGATGTTTACAATTTTATGCGATTTTTTTTTTTTGAAATTTTCATTTTTTTATTTTTGTTGCTAGGATTTTTCTATGATTTAAGATTTTTTCCATTAACCGGCAGAGTCTATGTTTTCATTTATTGTCGTATTATCAGCACCACTCTGTATAAAATTATCTGCCTGAATAACTCTCGCTAACCAAAAGTTATTGAAGAAGGGAATACGATGAACCAAGCCAATTTAATGTTGTGTTGAGATATCACACATTTCGTGCAGCCCGATGATTTTATGATTTTGAAATGTGAAACATCACAGACACATACCACATACACAGACACACACATGCACTTAACCCTTTCGTACCACCAAACCACATTTTATAACTACTTTAACTAAGAAATGAAATGGAGATGGGCGGGCCACGCCGGCTCGCGTTTACAACCCGCCGCCGTTACGAAGACAACAGGTGGACCATCAAAGCTGTGAAATGGCAAGGTCCTAGAGATCATATGGCTAGCGGCCGCCCAGCTGCTCGATGGACAGATGACCTAGTAAAAGTAGCAGGAGACAACTTGGTATCCAATTGGCTAGAAATAAAGATCAATGGAAGTCCTTGGAGGAGGCTTTAAAAAAAAAAAAACTATACATATATGCATATTATGTATTAAGCAAAATGTGGAATGTGGAAATAAATAAAGCTTTATTATTATTATTATTTACTAAGAAAGATTCTTCGAGATATTGGTAGGTAAAACAAACCTTCTTTTTCTATCTGTTTGGTGGTCCAAGGGTCTGGCATGACATTGGTCTGACATGCCGTCAGTTCGGGCCACATGTCGTGGTTTCATAATAATGTACATCACCCGCCTTGGTACGTTTATCTTGAATACAGTAAAGTAGATACAGTAAACCAACTCCGTATTATTGTTAATTTAATCGTGTTTTACTTGAATGTTTAATTCGTGTTTACTGAGCGTGTTTTTACTTACACATAGACATTTGTTTTCGTAGACAAGCTGTCTCTTGCATATTAAAATGTTTTTAGAATGTCAACTACTTATTTGCAAGAAATTAGAAAATATAACTTCAAAAGCTGTGTCAATTTTTTTTACATAATTTACTAGCTGACCCGGCGAACTTTGTTCCGCCTTTAAGGCAACAATATAACATGACATTATTTTTTACTTTTTAAATTAGGATAATTAGGGTAGCACAAAAGTGTAGGAGAAGTCGAAACAATGAAGCTCATCATCATCATCAACCTTTTTTATCGTCCCCCTGCTGGGCATAGCTCTTCTCTCATAAGGAGAAGAATTGAGCGTAATCACCACGCTTGCTCAATGCGGGTTGGCGATTTCAGACTTAAAGTCCAGGTTTCCTCAAGATGTTTTCCTTCATCTTGTAATCGGTTTGTAACGTTTCATCATTAAATCACAATAAATACATAGAAGAAATTTCATTTTCTCTACTTTAAGGAGGTGCAAGGTACTAGGGTAGCACAAACTATAGAAGTCGAAACAATGAAGCTCATTCATGCCCACGAGAACGGGATAAAAAGTATCCATCCTATGTCCTTCTCCCAGTTCTTGGCTACCTCTTCCTACCAATTTTCAACAAAATCAGTTCAGCCGTTCTTGAAAAATATGTTTTATAATAATTATAGATAATACATGGAAGAAGTTTTATTTTGCCTAGTTTGTGGAAGTGTTAGGTACCAGGGTAGCATAAAATTGTTTGAGAAGTAGAAACAACGTTATCGAGATCACATGCTTTTTCAAGCAATCAGCGCCATCAGCCGGGCTGATTTCTGAATCTAAACCATCCACGGCACCACTCAAACGCATACAGAAAAAAACATTTAAATCGGTCAAGCCGTTTAGGAGGAGTTCAATGATATACAGACGTACAGCAGAATTATATATATATAAGGATAAACTAGTGCTTGATCGCAATCCCGACCGATGGTAAGCAGTGATGCAATCCTTGATGGTAAAGCGCGCTAGTTTATTTAGAGCCTATTCACTCTAGCCTTGAAGACACTCAAATTGTAGTCCGACGGCAACACTGCTGCTGGCAAATTGTTCCAGTCCCTTGATGTACGTGGTATAGTGGTATTAACAATGTAAGGGTGGAAACTCGCCGTACGACGGGTCGTCCGATAGTGGAACAGTGGGATGGTGGGGAAATTAAATTATGCAATTCCCTCGCACACTCACTAAAATGCATCCTATAGAACACTGTAAGGGTGGCTACTCTACGCCTGTGCTCCAGGCTATGGAAACTGATTAAAATTAGCTTTCAATCGCTATAAGTACACGGTTCGCATGGTGGTGGCAAATGTTATAGACTTTTTTAATAATACTACTACATGCGAAGCCGGGGCGGGTCGCTAGTAAATATTATATAACGAACCGCACCTTAATTGCGTAACACACTCTTACTATCAATTAAAATCATTTTGAAGCATATTGATAATCCATTGTCCCATATGTTCAAAAAATGTATCTGCTTAGCAACGTAACTAATGCAATGAACGTTGTTGAACTGTCAAAATGAAACCATTACTACCGATGGTGTGTTACGCAATTACCCTGTCAATAAATGTGACACATAAGTAGGTAAACCATGACTTGGAGGTTTTGGCTATTTTACTGGATCCATCGATCACTTATACACTACATTCACAATCAGCGTAAAAAAAATGGTTGAACTGAACAAGTGCACAACACAGCACTTGGGTGCTTCTTTCATTTAGTACTTACTTTATAATTCTGACTTTAATGCATGCGTGTAAGGTTGAATTAAGTTTGATGTACTACAGACCGGTCCTAAAAAATAATGGCTTTTTGTATTGCTTTGTGATAAGAGCTTTATACACTGCACTTAAGGCTGATTTTAAATGTATATTTATTTTGACTACTTTAGACTGCTTAATACTTGTCGCCATATTTGATAAGAGTTTTGTTCGAGACTGTGTACTTATCTAGTGTATAAGTAATAATTGATGCCTGGATCGTATTCGCAGATGATGTCGCGGGCAACAGCAAGTTCCTTGCAAACTTGTTCCTTTGTTGTAACTTTATAATGTAGGAACTTATTCACACACCGCGTTACATAACTATGCGAGTAAATACTGAACTACTGTATCTCGTGAACTGTTAGCTTATGTCTAAAAAATGTCGGCCACAGCACGGTTTACCTTTTTGACATGAGTCCTTGCACTACATTGTGTCCAAGTAGATTAGAGAAAACCATGGTGCTTTTATGATATTCTAGTGTTGGCTTGAGAAAACTTGGAGATTTATTTATCATGCGTAAGTTTAGCTACTTAAAGTTTAGCCCTAGACTTCGTGTGATATTAAAGCCTTATAATTTCTCTCTTTTTATAAATAAATAGTAGGCTTTGAATCAAATGACTACTCATAACACCAGCTATTTGCCACTGGAAATCCAAGCAAAATCAGCTCAGCAGTTTCCAAAGACATTAAAATTATATTTACAATAGACAGGACATCAAGAACAAAATCGTAATCTAATACTTCTGGCAAACTGGTCAAAAGTCGCTCAGTCTAGACTGCGCGTCAAGACGTAATTTGTGTCCACCAGAAATAAATATTTTCTAAGGAAATATATTATGTTGCGCTTTGTATTACTGTACATCTTGTTATGGTAAAACGACTGGAGCTAACTTCAAAATGTTTTTCTATGAATTATTTATATTTCGTCTGTATTTCAAATTTAAATAAATTCTTAAATTGTTCTAGAAACTTTTCCATTATTGTAATAAGCGCCCTCTATTATTGAGTAGTTTTACTATTTTCTTGTAGAGATGTAGTAATGTTGTTTATCGATTTAGTTATCGATAATACTTATTAAGTTGAAAACATTTTGTTATATTTTATTGACATTTCAAATATAGCTAAATAAACTTAAAATATTGCTATATTTCTAGTGTATTTATTATTAACTCTATTTAAACAAAATCATGTCATATTAATAAACAAAATTGAATGAACAATTACTATTCATTTACCTAGGTTTTTGTTATTTTAGGTTTCCGAATAAAAATAATGTTGTAAGGGAAAAGTGGATACGATTTGTCCAGATAGACCGTAGAGAAGAAAATTGGCTTCCGTCTGCTTCGTCAAAATTATGCTCAATGCATTTTAAAAGAGAAGACATCCACTTTGGAAAGACTTGTCGATCAAATTAAAAAAAAAAAAAAAGAATCGTTACCTTGTATTAGAAATGAAACAGTTATTAATTTGTCTTTTCCACTTAACCGTAAAAATTGGGATAAAATTTACTGTTAAGTGGATAAGTACATAAATTATATAACTTATTTATAATGAAATATATTCATAAAATATGTAGGTACGTATACAATATGTTAAGAAAACCATGTCCGACCCGTAAGGATAATAAAGGTTAGGTAAACACATGACCAAATAACATAATATGAAATTTTACATAATCATCATAGTAACAATACTAGTGAATTTTGAAATAATCTTTTTTTTCCCGCGAATTAATTCCAACTTCCCCAAAATTTGGTACTTTTTAAAAAGTGACAACATTATTTTTGACGGAATAATTCTGAGCGAATAGCGATGCGACCGCGTGCCCTGCCCCCCTTCGCTTGCGCCTGTATGGCCTACCGCACATTTTTTAAGTTACCTCTTTTTGCGAAATAATACTTATTTTTTTAGGGGGATTTTTTTTTAAGTTTTGGCCGGCTTTGTAGGCATTAGTAGAATCAGTTATCGATACCTAACAATACCTTCACGGATCGGACAGGGTTTTCTTTACATATTGTATGTAGTACAAAGATTGCGAGCTACTTTGTGATTTTTAGGATTCCGTACCTAAAAGGTAAAACTAACCCTATTCATGAGACTTCACTGTTCGTCTGTCCGTCTGTCACCAGGCTGTATCTCATAAACCGTAATAGCGAGACAGTTGAAATTTCCAGAGATTGTGTTAGTATTTCTGTTGCCGCTGTAACAACAAGTACTAAGAATAAAAATAATAAAATATTGAAGGGTCCCTTAAATATTTTGTTATTTAATGGGGGCCCATACAATAAACATGATTTTTTGCCGTTTTTGCTCCATATTAATAACGGAAACAGATAGACGCTTAAAATGTTCACAGAATATTTGGTTATATATTCAAATTACAAATAAATAATGAAAATAAAATAAATACTGAAGGCGGGCTCCCATACAATAACCGTGATTTTTTTGCCGTTTTTAAAGATAATGGCGTACCATTATCTGGTAAAGGTCTTGCTCCAGTAGACTACCATTTTTGTCGTGATTTGGACAATTATCTACGTGATAAGAAGTTTTCTTCCCAGGAGGCAGTTCTGCTTTCACACAGTTTGTGCAGTCTAGATCCGATCAGAGTTCTACCGCAAAGGTATAAACGACCTTCCTATATATTGATTATAAATGAATTAGTTAAAAATTAAAAAATAAACAATTATTTACATTTTCAGTACTAATCGATAATTTTAACCTTTAACGCCTATTATATTAAAAGAATTATATAAATAAGAAACTTGTAAACTCAAAATTACCTATAATTTTTCTGCTTCTTACAATTTTTTTGTTTTTGTTTCAAGCTATCATAATGCGAAAAAACATCGTCGTAGTAACTTATTTGAATATTATCGATAACTTTATATCGAATTGATACAAACCCTACCACAGTTTTTTACATTGCCATTTAAAAATATTTGCAAACAAACGTGTAAAAAGAATAATTTTGCTAAAAATGAAATGCAAACGAAAATTGCAAAACAAAATGCGCTTTATGGCGTAAAAAGTCTATTACACTCAAAAATCGCAATAAACTGATTGTTATAATAATTCGTAATCATAACACATCTAAAATGCCAATAGACGGTGTCACGGAAAATTAATAGTAGCGAATAAAATTCTAAAACAGTTTTTGATGTTTGTACAAGACAAGTTTCACTTAATTTGTTTACTTTTCAATATTTATTTACCCGATTTGAACTATACTAGGGTATTAAATCGGATCTGGCAACATAGACCACACTGGACATCTACCGGGCAATAGCTGAATACATTTTATATAAACTTTTTTCGTTTTTACTATGTGATGTCTCCAATTGTCGATCTAATTTTGCTACATTGTACTAGATGGCGGAACTGAGCCATGGGATCACAGTTTTTCTAAGCGATTTTGACACATGCCCGCTCTATTTTTCTTAAATCTCTTTGGCAGTTTCGGAGACTTATCGGATTAGACAGAAAAGATAGATTATTAAAAATAGTTTCTTGATCATATAATAAAAAAAAAAACTATTTTGATATTACAAACACACTACTTGTTTATTTGTATAGAATAAGTGAATGAAGTGGGGGGCCATAGACACATGTTATTCACAAAAACCATATGAAGGCATATTAATACAAGAAGCCCTGGTCGGGAGACAACATCAAACTCCCGGCCAACGTAGGTGCGGACTTGCGGGCGGTGAGCAGTGAGCAGCAGGTAAGGACCAGGCCCGGGTCGACGGACGGCGCGTTGTGTTTCACGCGCGCCTCAAAGATATGTTAGCACATCATGACGGGGTCCACGAAGACCGATGTATCCTGGGTCAGGGTTGCGTGTTGGTTAAAAGAGCAACCGTGGCCTTGGCGTACAGGCAAGTGTTTGAGCACGGGTCGATTTTAATCATTAAAAGTCTGACACGCCCTTCAGCTGCGCCCAGAGCGGCAGAGGTCAGTTAAATGATTTCCCATCCATACCAAAAAAGACATATTACTGTAATTAAAAACGTTCAAAATCTATTCGCTATGTCATCCCAGCTACAATCAATGTCAAAAATATATAAAAGATTGTGTTATTTTTGACAGATTCTACGAAAACTAAGATACTGGTCTAAATTTTATAAATAACGATAAAAACCGTATTAAACCGCAGAGAAGAACAACGCGGTCATACAGACTAAAAGCGACTTTAGTTGATACTTCTTAATGTCTGTTCTTGTTTGTCATCAGAGATAATTGGCTTGCTATTTTCACTGTTGGTCCACCAAATATGTGATCACAATTTCATGTTATCATATTCAAATTAAGCTGAGAAACAGCATGTTTCAAACGTCAAAATTACAAAAGACAGTTCCCCAAAACGCTTCTTTCCTTAACCAATTCTAGTGGTTTTACTGGGAAGAGGAAGTGACACAACAAATCCTCAACAGAAAAAGCAAGAAAGTTAAGCACAAGTTAAGTTCTTTTAAACCAACAGCGTATCTAAGTGGAAATAGACTCGCGTCTCAGGTTATTTCGCCTCGTCTTTTATACCGCGTACATCGTGCGAATGGAATAATTTGCAATACAGTATATACATATTTGTTTGTCACCATGATCGTGCTTCGCCACGGGTTAGTTGCTTTTCCAGATTAGGTATAGAGCTAACTCGCACCCTAATTGAAAAACACAGTATTGCGATCAATTAGAATCATTTTGAAACATAGGTATTGCGAGTCCATTGCAACGCACTGAGGGTGCTGTTGGGGCTGCCGTAACATTGTAGTGCGTCAGGGATGTTTGCGGATAATAATATTAATGGTTTTACTGCCATTATTATTATATTATTAGATGCGCATCCCTGATGACGCGTGTTCACCGCAGTAACAACAGTATTCTCAGTGTGTTCGCGGATTGGTGGGATTCTCCCATGTGGCAAAGGTGGATGCAGCTCCACACTAAGTTTTAAGTTAATTTTATGTATGTATATCTGTGTCTGTAACCTACTAACACTAGAAGTTAAGTAAGATTGTTACTAACCTTATGGACCCCGCTCTGAAATAAAAGTATTCTATTCTATTCTATTGCTCCATGTATTCAAATATTGTGTCTGCCGGAGAAACGATTCAACTGTCTTGGGTCCCGCAATGAAATTAATCAGAAAAGAATAGCGGCGGAATAAGAAAAAAAATATTTTTTCTCCACTTCCCTCCATAACAAGCAGGAGACAGAACAGAACTAGGCCAATCGGCACAAAGGGACATTATTACAACTGGGAGAAGCCCAGATTGCCAAGCACCACGGAATAAAATTTGCCAGTACTCGACGACTGGCTCGGGAGAAGGCACGGCTCCCTGTCGTTCAGGGTGACACAGGTACTGTCGGGGCACGGCTGCTTCGGCAAGTACCTGTGTCGCTTAGGCAGGGAGCCGGACGCTCGGTGCCACCATTGCGTCTAATGCGGGGAGGACACGGCGCAGCACACGCTCGCCGAGTGTATAGCTTGGGAGGAGCAGCGCCGTGTCCTCACAAATGAAGTAGGAGGCGACCTGACGCTGCCGGCAGTAGTGCGGAGGATGGCCGGCAGCGCAGAGTCGTGGGACGCGGTGGTGTCCTTCTGCGAGGACGTGATGTCGCAGAAGGAAGCTGCGGAACGGGAGAGGGAGATCTCAACTCCCTTCCCGGGCCGCAGAAGACGCACCGGGCACCGAAGAAGGGCGGATAACGCCCTCTTCCGCCCCCCATGAATGGGTCCAGGGGCGAGGGACATGGGGAAGTCCCCGCCCCCTATTCGATGGACCCCGAGGCGGAGGCGCGCGCGAGTGTCGGCGCGCGCCTCTGAGGCGATGCACGGGGTAGTTTAACACCCCACTACCCCGTGCAGGAGACGAGGCCCGGACAGACCGGGCCAGCACGAGAGGGTGGGGCCGTGGAAAAATTTAGACTCCCGCGGCTCCACGCGCGCTCGTGGTAGAAGAGATACCGGGGTGGTTTTAGTCAGTAAAAGTCTGACAGACCCCGTCGCCCACCCCAGGGCGGCGACCATCCTATGAGCCCCGAAAAAAAAAATGGTGTTCCATAGTCAAATCAGTCAGAAATGATGGAAACTACCACCTCTTAAAGGATTTAGGTCGACTTAACCTATAACCCTGTATATCATTATATAATATGGGCGGGGCACATTGCTCCTAGAACCGAAGACCGACGGGCTAGTAAGTTCCTGGAGTCGCGGCCACGTACCGGAAGACGCAGCGTAGGGTGGCCCCCAACAAGGTGGACCGATCACCTGGTGAAGATCGCGGGAAGCCGCTGGATGCGGGCAGCACAAGACCGGTCATCGTGGAGAGCCTTGGGGTGGCCTTTTTCCAGTAGTGAACCTCTATAGGCTGAAGAAGAAGAAGAAGGGGTAATTATGTAATAACGTAACATACTGTGCACAAAAGCATAACAATGGCTTTTATTTTGACAATTTAACAACATTCATTGCGTTATGTACAGACGACAGCACGTCAAGCTACTACAATCTGTCATATTTCTTTACTAGATTTTCAGGTTTTTTTTTTTAATAATATAGGTAAACTAGCGTTGGACTGCAATCCCGCCTGATGTTTAGCAGTGATGCAATCTTTGATGGTAAAGCGCGCTTGTTTATTAAGCCCAATCACTTAAAAAAAACTTAGTGAATAGGAAGGAAGACGGCAGTTGAGCGAGGTGGTGCAACGTTAAACCCAACAACACGACCTATGCTACGCCAGAGAGAGATAGATGTGGAGACCCTCCACGACCCAAACTCCCGACACAACAACATTTGACGCATCGTACCCGGCACACATCGCAACACAACTGCTCAGACCCATCCTCCGTACGTCTTTACCAGACATCATGCCGGAACACGACGAATCGCTTGGCGGCAAGGCTTTGTCTGGAGGGTGGTAACTTTTGCCGGCAGCCGATGTTATGGCCTACCACCGAGAAAAAAATCTCTAAAGCACTAAGGGTCAAGGTTGATTAGGAATATATTTTGACAGTTTCGGGTAGCTTGATCTGCTGTCGTCCGTACATACGTTGTTGATACACACAAAGTTTTCCAATGGGGTTTTTTGACGGAAATGTCAAGCTGCGTGTCACGCTCATTTTTCAATGGACTTTAAAAAATATTTATAGTGTTGTTTACTAAATAAAAGTGCGTTATTTATGTAGTAAAAACTGCATTTAGTAAATAATTCATAAAGAACAGTGAAATATCGCAGCATAGTGGCCACATCATGACTTTGCCTCAAACCTCCCTCGTAAGACGGTTCACGGGGCCGTCTTTTTCGACATGAATAATTTCGACAAGGCATTGGCTAAATGTACAAACCGTGCGAAGCCAAAAAAGAAAGAAAGAAGAACTTTTGAAGATTTTTATTTTACTTGAAATTGGCACAAAGTCATAACTAGTGCCAAACTACAAAAAAAAAAAGGTTTCGAACATATGAATGAAGCATGGATAGCAATAGGTATAGACATTGGCGGTGTGTTACGCATTTTGATTACTGATCAGTATCGATACAACTTGTCATTTGCATTTGCTCGGTAAACAAAGTAAACTTACTTATAAAATTGAATAAAAATTCTGACAGATTGTGAGGCCATTTCTCCAAGTAACCCAATTTCTTTAAGCTGACCCAAGAGACAATGTTGGAGGAAGCAATCTGTGTTCACTTTCCATTTTAAGTCCAGAATGACTCGCTAAAATACTTTCTTATTTATTTATTGTAGCACTACATCTTGTAGATTAAAGTGTCTTTTAAATGTGGAAACTGAAGTTTAATCAAATGAGAGAGCTTAAGTTTCTCATAGGTATTACAATCGACAACATTTGATTTTGTTAACCTAAATGTATTATTTCTTTATACAATGTGTACAGAAAACTCCGTCTGACCCAAAAGGATAATACATTTTAGGTATATACATGACCAAATATTATATAAAATTTTACGTAATCATCATAGTGACAATACTAATGAATTTTGAAATAATCTTTTTATTCCGCGAACTAATTCCAAATAACCCAAAATTTGGTATTTTTTTATAAAGTGACAACACTCTGCCCCCCTCCACCCGCGCACATATGCCTAACGTGTTGCCTATCGCACATGCATTAAGTTACCTAGGTTTTTCGAAATACGCAGTACAGTTTAGCCCGGCTTTGTGGGATTATTAGAATCAGTTAGCAATACCTTCATCGGACAGGGTTTTCTTTACATTTATTTTATAAAGGTAAATCAAAAACTAGGGCACCTACCTATATTTTTTGAAATTTTTGTAAATGTTGTTTTAATTTATAATTAAAACTTTGCAATTCAGTGTAATCTTAAAAGACGTAAGCGCCAAACTTGCGGTTGACTGACGATAAAACCTTTGCTTCGCTGTGACTCGTGAAAAAAAAACAGCACCCTAATTGCGTAACACAATATTACTATTAATTGGAATAATCTTAAAGCATATTCCTGATCCATTGCTGCATATGTCCGAAAAATGTGTCTGCTAAACAACTTAAATAAGGCAATGAATGTAGTTAAACTGTCAAAACTAAACCAATTGCTACAGATAATGTATTACGCAATTACCCTGCTGGTGTCTAGATGTCAATTGTATTGTCGTTGTCAACTTGTCAAACTAATTAAAACATAAACTTATGTTTACTGTCAATTAACTGCGAAAATTTTGTTATTAACTAGTGTTATTATCTTTCGGAAAGCACGTTAAGCTGTTGGTCCCGATTGCCATGCGAACATCCAGTGGCAGTCATACCGGTTGTTGGAGCCCTCAAAAATCCAACAATTGGTCTAACTTCTTTGTTTCGATATCGCCTTCGGGTTGTGGAGGTCAGTCGGCAGTCGCTTCACGGAAAATATCGAAGTTTAGCCAAACCAGCAGTTAGACCGGTAAAGCGGACCCCAGACTCCAAAGCTGAAAAAGCTTCGGATGTGACTGGGATGAATGCTGAGATGATGATTATCCTCATAATTATTATTAGTCGATAGCAGTCATTGATATTGACATACATACTTAGGTATGTGACATATTTTAAAACTTGATGTTTTCATTTAAAAAAAAATAGAAATACTTAGTTAAGGGTAACTACTTCATAATGTATTATCGTACAAGTGTCGTCATCACACGTTTTTATATAATTTTAATATTTTTCTTTTGATACGAAAATAAAGAAATGGTATTTTTATTTTTGGTTCGTGACAGTTTTGAAATGTTAGCAATTATTTTGGTTACAAAAAAAAAAAAAACATTTACTTAGCACAGACGAAAGGACACACAATCATCATCATCATCATCCCAGCGTTAATCCCAGTCGCATCCGAAGCCTTTTCAGCTTTGGAGTCTGGGGTCCGCTTTACCAGTCAACTGCTGATATGGCTAAGCTTCGACATTTTCCGTGAAGACTGCCGTCTGACCTCCACAACCCGAAGGCGACATCGAAGCATTGCAGTTAGACCAATTGTTGGACTTTTGAGGGCTTCAACAACCCGTAACGACTGCCACTAGATGTTCGTATGGCAACCGGGACTAACGGCTTAACGTGCTTTCCGAGGCACGACCAGACCAGTGCAAATATTCATATTCATGCATACAAATACTTGCACTGTACGGGGATCGAACCCGCGCCACCTTGCGCAGCGGCTGCGTCCGCTATCGCTACGCCACGGAGGCTGTCAAACACTTAAGGACACACAATATATCACATAAAACAAATAAAATTCCAAATCTTGCTTGGTTCGCATCAATGTCGTCATCACTTTTGTAATTTTGGGTATAATAAATAAATCGTCGGTCCTACCGGCAATGTGCCCAGCCCACTGCCACTTTAGTGCTACAATTCTTCGGGCTATGTCGGTTACTCTCGTTCTTTTGCGGATCTTCTCATTCCCGATTTGATCACGCAGTGAAACCCCAAGCATAGCCCTCTCCATTGCCCTTTCAGTGACCGATGCCCGATGGGGCCGACAGGTCCTCCAGTGGCGACCACGCACCGGAAGACGGTGCGTGGGTGGCCCCCGACAAGGTGGACCGTCGACCTGGTGAAGGTCGCGGGCCTATATCTAGCAGTGGATGTCTTTCGGCTGAAATGATGATGATGATGATGAAATATAACATCTTTCTCCTTCTTCTTGTTAGAGTTGGCACGACTGTACGAGTATGTTACACGTGCAGAGGTCATTTTGACTTCATGTTTTGTTAAGAACACTATCACACTAAAATTTCTCCTTAATTCTAACCTTTGATACGCCAGTGAGATATATGTTCAGCTAATAATCATAAAGTTAAGTGCAGGTAGCTGTCATAAGACTTGAATTTTCTCGATGTCCAGTGGGTAGGTACACACCTTCATGAGGCTTTCAGATTCGACAACACGATTAGCGCAGTAGCTATGTAAGCGATTTACTGCTGCGCTGCGTATCGCGGGTTCGATTCCCGCACGGAACAAATATTTGTATGGCCTACAAGTAGTTGTT
>JADWQK010001844.1:0-89059 GCA_017933935.1 Sesamia nonagrioides | reverse complement strand
TTCAAAGACATTTTATATGACTTTTCTATAAATACCTGTTTTTAAATAGCAAAAATATAAACATTCCTTTTTCCTTACAGCTACCGTAAGAATATTGTCAACCTAAGGACTCTCATGCTTGACCAGCCAATGCAACCATTAGAACGCGGAATTTGGTGGATTGAGCACGTGCTGCGTCACGGCGGCGCGAAGCATCTTCGAGCGTCCGCCGCCAACATGTCATGGGCCCAGTACCTCGAGTTTGAACTCCTTGCAATAGTATTAGGAGTTTTATTGTCCGTATTTTTAATTATGGCTGGTTTAGTATATAGTTTTTACAAGTTTATTAGTAATAACTATATTATTAAAGCAAAGGTTAAAAGAAATTAATATAGCTGATAATATTGTTGATTTTTTTTTATAAAACTTTAGCGTGAAAAGTTTTTTATATTATTTATAATAACAGTTTATTGGTCACTTCAAAAATCAAAAATTTCTCCTAATCTGTTTACAAAATCATAGCAATGAATACATACATACTTATAAGAGATAACGTTGAGGACTATACTAGTAGAAACTTTATGACATCAGCGTCTTCCATACTTAATTATTAGGACCACAATTAATTGTTTTAATCACAAGATCTGTAACATTAATTGAATGGAATGATCTACTCAAAAATAAGAAAGAATTTACAGGGGAAAGAAACCATTTAGAATAAGCACGTTTCTAAATTGAGAAGTGATGTAAGTTTTTTTAAATTAATGTCGATTTGTCGAACCGTCATTTTTTGGGATTCAAAATATCCTATAATACCTCCGTGGCATTGCGTTGGCGAACGCGGCCGCTGCGCGCTACACTGAAGGAATCAGCATGTTCTCCCTGGCCTAGAGGCCCGGGCAACCCGCTGAAACTCCTTCGTGCTGGGGATTGGGGTTTGCAATTATCCCCCATAAACGAGGAATTCCTAGTAAGCGCGAGTCATAAGCTCACGTTGATTACGTCCCTGCCCTTTGTACACACCGCCCGTCGCTACTACCGAATGATTTAGTGAGGTCTTCGGACCGACACGCGGTGGCTTCACGGCCGTCGGCGTTGCTGGGAAGTTGACCAAACTTGATCATTTAGAGGAAGTAAAAGTCGTAACAAGGCGCGGGTTTGATCTCCGCGCAGTGCAAATATTTGTATATTGCATGAATATCAATATTTGCACTGGTCTGGTTGTACCTCGGAAAGTTGGTCCGGTTGCCATATGAACATCTAATGGCCGTCGTTACTGCTGTTGGAGTCCTCGAAAGTCCTACATTGGTCTAACTGCAAAGCTTCGATATCGCCTGCGGGTTGTGGAGGTCAGACGGCAATCGCTTCACGGAAAATATCGAAGTTTAGCCAAAATCAGCAGTTGGACTGCAAAGCTGAAAAAGCTTCGGATGCGACTGGAATTAACGCTAAGATGATGACGACTACATTGAGAAGTGAGGAATGTGTGTGTAGTGTTTTAATGAGTGTGGGTGTGTGATGTGTGTGTGCATGAACAGTGGGTGTAGAGGAGTTGCTGTGTTTTATGCTCTAAACATATTTAAGTTTTTTTTTTTTTTTTATTTCAGTATAGTTTATTCGAATGAGTTAGTCTTGTATTACATCTCTACATTTACTACTAGAAAGTGCATAAATTGCACTCACAAGGGATTAAATGAGTTTTCAATAGTATCAATTCTCATTAGCTAGATTGATAGATAATTTCATTTGCTTTTTGACGGGATAAGGACAGCCTCCAGATTTATTGTATTTACAACTTTATTTCGATGTATGTAAAGTTCTTAATACAAAATATTTGACCACGCGAATCAAAACAACGCGCCACGCGAAGCGGTGCCGATAATGCGAAAATCTCCCATGAAGGACGTTCGAGATTGTTACATACTTTAAAAATGCGGTTCCAGAACAGGAGTTTGGATCGGTTTCTCCTCAGTTGCGTGGCGCGTTATTGTCTTTGATCACTTAGATTTGATGCCAGTTTTTGTTGTTATGTAATTAGAAATTGATGAAATACATTTCAAATATGATTTATTCTATTCCTACTCGGTAGCAATATTTGTTCGGTATTATACAACGATATTTTTTGTACATAATGCTTAACTCGAAACACGTGTCATGATGTTATGAGCTTGTTATCTTACTTGCTTGTCCCAACAATAATAGGGTGAACGCACAGCTCGCCCGCCCGCGCCTGCAGCGGCACAGTGTTACCTTGCGTTTAAGTACTGTATTTAAACGTGAATTTTCAGTAGCAATGGGTTGACAGTTCAACAACCTTCATTATGTTATTTACGTTGTTGAGCAAATACACTTTTCTAATATACGGAGCAATGGATTAGGAATATACTTCGAAATTATTCAAATTCATAGTAATACCTATTATGTTACGGAATTATTATTAGGGTTCTCGTCAATGGTCGTAGTTACTTAAAGTTTTTAGGGGTGTATCAGATTCACAGATGTGACTACCAATAAAAAAAACAACAACTAAAAAACTGTTTGTCATAATGACTTTAAGTAACTACATATATTACAGCTGCCTTTGACCCCTGAATACAAAAACAGTTTTTTTTTGTTGTATCGCGCTTAGATCGCGCGTAGACAAAATCGCCTGTAGAGTTTTGTTGCACAATTTTATTTGTTCTTATAGATACATCGTTTATTGGCCAACAAGCTATGGGTCTGATGACGACTAAAAAAAACCTATAATTGTGATATTATTTATGCAAAAAATATTTATTAAATGTTTTTTACACTAAAAAATAAAAAAGTAAAATAATGGATAATTCTGACTTTCATTATTGTACGTATATAATATTTCATTATTTTACCTGCAATGCTTGCCGTATTGCCACATTGAGTGGTGAAGACTAACTTCTGCAACATTTTTGTCAAAGTTACAAAAGGTATGAACCAGCGACACACAGTGCACATTGCATTGCAAAGTTTATGAGCTGTGTTTGAATGGCCGGATGGACTATAAACAAGCAAATGGAAAAAGATGATTAAACAAAAGCTTAAAACAACAATTATTATTTAAAAAGTTTTAAAATCACGGAATCGATGCGAACCGTTTGACGTTTACTTGACGAACTACAAAACCATTAATGACGATATTTAGGGCACGATATCAAAGTATGACAAAAAAAAAATAGTAAAAAGACTAAAAAAAAGAATAGGGGCAATGACTGTACTTATTAGCTCGGCTCGTTCACGTATAAAACACACGTCAAACATCTCGTTAGAATTAGTTGTTATCTGGCGTCACAATGGCAATGTTAGTGGTTCTAGCATTGAGTTTTTTTTTACAAATTTTCGTCGCTGACGCTGCAAGGATACTGGCAATATACCCAGTTCCGTCCATCAGTCATCAAGTAACCTTCAGGCCGATAACGACGGAACTCATCAAACGTGGACACGAAGTAACAGTAATAACAACAGATCCCATGTTCAAGAAAGGTGAAGCTCCTGAGAATCTTACGGAAATCGATGTCCATGATATATCGTACCAAGTTTGGGAGGCATTAATGGCATCCGGAAGAGGAAACAAAGAAGATCTTAAATCTCAAATGAGGGTTGGAGTTCAAGTGATTATTGATTTAATAGACATACAACTACAGGTTAAGGAAGTCAAGGATTTAGTCCAACGAAAGGGGAAGTTTGATCTCTTGCTTACAGAAGCGTGTATTAGGTCAACAATAGCCTTTTCGCATATTTACAAAGTGCCTTTGATTCAAATTAGTTCTTTGGGAGCCATTTGGATAATATTATAAAGTAATGGGTGCTCCAGAACATCCATTCTTGTATCCTGGTGTGATGAATCAGAGAATCTACAATATGACATTGTATGAAAAATTGTATGAATTGTACAATAAGTACATGATTGATGATATATATGCAAATATGGCAAGTGAAGAGAACAAAATGATAAGAAAACATTTTGGGCCCGATATTCCGGATCTCACGGAACTTCAGGATAATGTTGATATGTTGTTTTTGAACATTCATCCAATTTGGGAAGGAAATCGCCCTGTGCCACCGAGTGTCATCCATTTGGGAGGACTGCCTCAAAAACCGCATGAGGACTTGCCTCAGGTGAGCTATTTTTGTGATCATGCATATTTTGCTCCATTGAAAATGTTCGTAGGTGAACATGTCTGCTATGTCGTATGTTGGGAGTGATCTTTGTAGATTCAGAAATGTGTAAATGGTTAGTTTTGGTGATTTAACACTAGAGTGCTCGCGTCCTAAAGTACTCCGAGAACGCTCGCGCGGGCTACATATGTAGCCCTTTTGCATGACGATTATTTTTGAAAATAGGTTGATAAGTTAATAAAACGCCATTTATTTTTTATCATTTATTATATTTTTAACATTAAATGACACTGTGCTTTTAATCTGAAGTCTTTTTTGTTAATAATTTTACGCTATACCTAAAATAATAAAAAAATTGCAATATTAGGATGGTATGAGATCAAACTGCCTTATTTTAAAATTATTGTTAATAATTTAAGGTGTAATGAATTTTTCAACATCTATTTTAATCAACCAATCAAAATGAACATAAAATCTTTTACATTTTAGTTGCACTGAGGGCACACTATCACCTGATGGTCACTACACATCCATGCTTCGTCATCATGCACGTGCTTCTGTCTCGAGCTCTATTATAAAAAGCACAGCGACCTACTCGACTACGAATTGGTATATTTTGCTGTGAAGATTGTTCTGATGATCCCAAAAGTAATCATCCTTTCAATTTTATGCTCGTCTCCCCTTGAAGCATCCTGCTCACTTTCAGAACCAGCCTGTGCATGGATACTACTCTGTGTGGTCGTCAGGAAGCCCTTTTTGCTCGTTATCACTTGGTTAGTTATTGGTTTTATCATCTTCCATCAACCGATCTTGTATACACTTCTCATTAGTATCTGCTGCCATAATGAGCTGTAAATTAGGAAAATGAGGTATAAATATGAGGTTTTATGTCATAAACTAACATTTAAGTCATTGCAAAACAAAAGTTAAATAAAACATAAAGAAAATACTTACATTTCCACCAAAAAACTTGAGAAATTCACGTTGTCAAAAAGTTCCGCAAACGCTGGCGTGGGGTACATGCGTAGCTCGGCCACTTTTTACTTGAATTACGCAGACGGCTGTTCCTCGCGGGTGTTGCCGCGTCGACTGACATGCTCGCAAATTCTTACTCGAAGAATACACAGAAGGACAGCGATATACGGTCACGCATAAAAGGGAGAGATTACAATATGTACCACTGGGCTACGTATGTAGCCCACGCGAGCACTCTAGTGTTAATGATGTGACAAAATTTGAGTATACAGGATTTTCATTGCCTACCGTCATAGCTCAAAGGTAAGATCAGTACCAAACAATTTTAAAAAATACCACAAAATATTTACCAAATGACAACTTACATATATTCTTTTATATAAAACTAGCGGCCGCCAGCGACTTCGTTCGCGTGAAGTTAGTTATGCTCCGCTCCTATTGGTCACAGCGTGATGTTATATACCCTAAAGCCTTCCTGGATTAATGGGCTATCCAACGCAAAAATATTTTTTCAAATCGGACCAGCAGTTCCCGAGATTGGCGCGAACAAACAAATAAACAAACATACAAACAAATTCTACAGCTTTATAATTATTAGTATAGATTCTCGTGTCACAGTTTTGGTTCCCATACTCCTCCGAAA
Organism: Sesamia nonagrioides; assembly: GCA_017933935.1. Classification (NCBI taxonomy): domain Eukaryota; kingdom Metazoa; phylum Arthropoda; class Insecta; order Lepidoptera; family Noctuidae; genus Sesamia; species Sesamia nonagrioides. The sequence continues at coordinate 83,328 of JADWQK010001844.1, read as the reverse complement.
CGGCTTGACCGATTCTTATGAAATTTCGTATATAAATTCGCTAGGCATGAGAATAGATTTTTATCTACTTTTTATGTCAATACTATTTATGCGGGTGAAACCGCGGGGCGCAGCTAGTTATATATATATATATATATATATATATATATATATATATATATATATATATATATATATATATCTATATATATAAAAATGAATTGCTGTTCGTTAGTCTCGCTAAAACTCGAGAACGGCTGAACGGATTTATCTTATCTTGGTCTTGAATTATTCGTGGAGGTCTAGGGAAGGTTTAAAAGGTCAGGAAAATTCGAATAACTGCCGGGAAAATCCTCAAAACAGCTTTTTTCTATTTCCCATACAAACGTTTTCTAAATAAAATGGAGAGTCAATTTGTAATTTATTACCGCTGCATAAAGTTCAAATTCGCGTGCGCGTTAGAGGATCTAATATCGCGTTCTGAAACTCAACAAAAGTGAAAGTGAATCGCGAACGCGACAAAATTGCATATTCTCAAAATACATATAGTACATAAATAGTGGTCGGCTTCGAGAAACTCAATTTTAGCTAACTTCAGTTGTTAATCTGTTAACCAGGGTAGCACAAAAGTGTAGGAGAAGTCGAAACAATGAAGCTCGGAGTTGCAAGGTACCAGGGTCGCAGAAAATTGTTGGAGAAGTCGAAACAATGAAGCCTCATTCATCATTATTATTAATCTAATATTACATGAATAAAGTTTCATTTTGCCTACTTTGAGGAGTTGCAAGGTACAAGGTCGCACAAAAGTGTAGGAGAAGTCGAAACAATGAAGTTCATTCATTCACACAGGAACGACGGGAACGGGGTAAAAAGGATATCCTATGTCCTTCTCCCAGTTCTTAGCTACCTCCCTACCAATTTTCAGCCAAATGGGTTCAGGCGTTCTTGAGTTATAAATAGTGTAATTAACTCGACTTTCTTTAATATATCATCATCATCATCCCAGCGTTAATCCCAGTCGCATCCGAAGCCTTTTTCAACTTTGGAGTCTGGGGTCCGCTTTTACCAGTCCAACTGCTGATATGGCTTAACTTCGACATTTTCCGTGAAGCGACTGCCGTCTGACCTCCACAACCCGAAGGCGACATCGAAGCATTGCAGCTAGACCAATTGTTGACTTTCTATAATATTATATAGATCCTAATTTAAAAAGTCTTCATTGTTTCGACTTTCCCTACACTTTTGTGTTACCCTAATTTAAAAAGTAAAAAATTGGATCATGTGATATTGCCTTCAAGGCGGAACAAAGTTCGCCGGGTCAGCTGCCACTCTCTATAATTTTATAACTCAGGAACGGACTCACCTATCCAAACCAAATTTTTAGGCTTTGTTGTGACTAATTAGTAGATGGTTTGTGTGTTCGTTTTTTTTGTTCGAGTTCAAACGATTACAATATCCTGTGCGTTTATCATTAATGAATGAACTTCATTGTTTCGGCTTCTCCTACATTTTTGTGCTACCCTGGTACCTTGCACCTCCTCAAAGTAGGCAAAATAAAACTTCATCCATGTAATATTTAGATTAATAATGATGAACGAGCTTCATTGTTTCGACTTCTCCTACACTTTTGTACTACCCTGCTACACCGTACATCTTTAAAAAAAAAAAGTCTCACCCGTTGATACATTCGGTTAAAGCAAGAAATCCATACTAATATTATAAATGCGAAAGTAACTCTGTCTGTCTATCTGTCTGTCTGTCTGTTACGCTTTCCCGCTTAAACCTCTCAACCGATTTTGATGAAATTTGGCACAGACAATCTTTAGACCCTGAGAAAGAACATAGGCTACCTTTTATCCCGGAAAATTTTGATGTTCCCGAGGGAAATCTAAAAAGCGCGATATAACCGAACTCCACGCGGGCGAAGCCGCGGGCGGAAAGCTAGTATATATATATATATATACCGTACAGTGCGTTTGGTTTTGGTTGATTGGTTATTGAAGATTTATTTTCAAAATTCATCTTTAGCGGTTGAGTAATTGATTTATCTTTTAATGTGTAGTGTAACAAGGAGTTTAAATATGTAAATTTAAATGAAAGATAAAAATTAGTTCAGTTCTGTAAAATAATACAATCCGCTCCTATATTTAGGCCAAATTCGATAAAGAATACAGATATACAAACCGTGGCTAGGCAACGACTAGTTTACACCTAAACGGAAGATGCTGATCCTACTAATGTGAATTCCTTTTAACAGATTTGAATGAAACATGAGACACATGTAAGCTAATTTCCTAATAGGTAAAATTTTCGATACATATACAACGTGTAACATAAAGGGTATATACATAACAAAAGCATGGTATCTTTACATGATATCAAACGATATTGGAAGGGTTTTTTAATCCTATCTCTTTATGTTAAGAAGTTATGAGGAAAAACACCGCCTGTGATAGGCTACTATCATACTAGTCGTACAGAGATATTGAAGACATTTATCGGATTTTGGCAAGTAACGTGACGGGTAACGAGTTGTTATTAACGTATGTAGTGTGCTGCCACGTTTGTTATGATTTAATTTTAAGAAACACACGAAATCGAAAATTTGGTACCAATTTTTTGAGTACTTTATTTTGAGTTGAAATCCTTCCGATATCGTTTGATATCATCTAAAGATGCCATGCCCTTGGTATGTATATACCCTTTTTGTTACACGTTGTATAAATATATATATACAATATGTAAAGAAAACCCTGTCCGATCCGTGAAGGTATTGTTAGGTATCGATAACTGATTATAATAATGCCTACAAAGCCGGTCTAAACTTAAAAAAATCCCCCTAAAAAAATAAATATTATTTCGAAAAAGCGAGGTAACTTAATGCATGTGCGGTAGACAACACGTTAGGCATACATCCGCGGGTGACGGGGGGCAGGGCACGCGGCACATGGCCGCATCGTTATTCGCTCCGTCAGAAATGGTGTTCTCACTTTTTAAAAATTAACAAATTTTGGGGAAGTTGGAATTAATTCGCGACAAAAAAAGATTATTTCAAAATTCATTGGTATTGTTACTTTGATGATTATGTAAAATTTAATATTTTATTTGGCCATGTGTTTACCTAACCTTTATTATCCTTACGGGTCGGACAGGGTTTTCTTTACATATTGTATATTATACGTAGCCCATACTTGAAATAATTTTAATGCATGTGTTGTGCAGTTGATTTGAAAAGTAGTCAGAATACGCAACATTTTATTGACAAATGCTTCAACTTTATTCATTGGCTGAATTCTATAAAATGTGTTTAATACCTGAATTCAATACATGTTTCTTTTTATGTAGGGGTATCACGTAACATTATTGTCGACTTTTAATGCTTTTCCAAAACAGCAAGTTAATATGCATATTATTTTAGTGATTCTATTGAAATATTTCAATAGAATCACTAAAATGGGAAAAAGGTGTAATAAGAATTTTTAATAAATAGCATGTAAAAGTCGATAATCATGTAAACTAAAGGAGATTTTTAAAACATGAGTTGTGATAACCCTAAATTGATTTATATACCTCTATTCTTTATCGAGTTTGGCACAAGTATAAATAAATAAATATATACCGACAAATCACACAGATTGAGCTAGCCCCAAAGTAAGTTCGAGACTTGTGTTATGGGATACTAACTCAACGATACTACATTTATAATAAATACATATATAGAAAAACATCCAAGACCCAGGTCAATCAGGAAAAGATCGTTTTCCATCATGACCTGGCCGGGGATCGAACCCGGGGCCTCCGCGTCGCAGGCAGGCGTGTTGACCGCTGCGCCACGGAGGTCGACAAATATTCTAATGATCTGTTTATATTTCTTAACTTTACTCCTAATTAGAAAGAAAAGAAAGAAAGAAAATACGTTTATTTGCGGTAAACATGACATAAAGTGTACAAAAACAATTGAGTGATGATAGTTGACATGCGTCACATCCACTCAAAACGGCTATCGCTCAGCATTATGCTGCGACCCTATGCAAAACAGAGTCCAGCGCTGGTTTTCAGCGACAGCCGGTGCCGACGTAAAGACGTCACCCGGTGCAACAGACAATTCACAACTGAATCGGTACAAAAAAAATAAATAAAAATGCAATTACAAATTACATTATCAGAAAAACTATTATTTTTGTGTACTTATTAAGAAGTATAAAAAATAAATCTAGAAATGTGGTGTTGGAGAAGAATGCTTGGGGTATCATGGACCGAGTTTAGAACAAATGTTTCTATACTTCAAGAACTCGGCATCAAACAGCGTCTTTCAGAAATAGTACAGTCCCGTATACCTACTCGGATTTTTCGGTCACATATCAAGGCGTAATAGTGACTCTATAGAACGTTTGGTCGTCCAGGGCAGAGTGGAGGGGAACAGACCTCGTGGAAGGTCACCGATGAGGTGGACCGACCAAATCAAGGCGGCAGTGGGGGGACCTGATAATAAATGCTCCAGACTGTCGTCCAACAGGGATAGATGGAGAGAGATCGTACGGCGTGTAACATCAGCGTCTCGGATTCAGTCATAGTGACCACGACCGTTCTGTCAAGAGCGAAACGAAGAAGAAGATTAAGAAGTATGCGTTAGTGTTTAGTTTCTGCGTTGAAATATCAGAAGGCCAACTCAGGTCATTTAAAACATTAACCCCTGTATTCATAAACGGTGCTTAAAGTTAACTAGTGATTAGCGACTATTTAACCATACATTTTTGACGTTTGCATATCATTTAACTTCAATCATCATTTTAGAATAAACCCCTTGAAAATTATGGTGTTTATTCATTTATTTTATTTATTTTATTTTATTTTATTTATTCATACACGATGAGTAAAGTTAAGTGACGTGGACATTGCTCGTAGAACCGATGGCCGATGGGGCAGTAAAGTTCTGGAGTGACGGCCACATACCGGAAGACGCAGCGTAGGGATGCCCCCAACTAGGTGGACAGATGACCTGGTTAAGGTCGCGGGAAGCCGATGGATGCGGGCAGCACAAGACCGGTCATTGTGGAAAGCCTTGGGGAGGTCTTTCTCCAGCAGTGGACCTCTATGGGCTGAAGAAGAAGAAGTATAGGCTGGTAGTGGGAACTAAAAACTATTTTAAACTTTTTTTCTTTACAGGAACTAAAATCATATTTAGATTCATCAAAGCAAGGCGTTATTTACATCAGTTTTGGTACAAATGTGAAGCCAAGTATTCTTCCTCCAGAGAAGATACATATGCTAGTAAAAGCTGTCTCCAAAATGCCTTACGATGTACTGTGGAAGTGGGACAAGGATGAATTACCTGGAAAATCAGCTAACATCAGGATATTCAAGTGGTTGCCGCAGTCAGATTTACTTAGTAAGTTAAGTTGATATTTAAATCGTTATTTTCGTGCCCCTTTTTGAGGGAAATATTGTTTCAAAATAGGTAGTCTTTTTTACTGAATAATAAAAATTATTATTATAATATTCCATTGAATAAATTTCACAGGTTACTGTAGATTGGTGTGCTAGCAATGAAAATCCTCAATTGACAAAATTATTATTCATTGTTTGTTTTTTTTTTCATTATTAATAGTATCCTTTCTTCACTCCAGAACACCCGAAGATTAAACTGTTTGTAACACAAGGAGGTCTGCAATCAACAGACGAGGCTATCACAGCAGGAGTACCTCTGGTTGGTATACCAATGTTGGGCGATCAATGGTACAATGTAGAGAAATATGAAATTCACAGAATTGGTGTCAAACTTGAATTGGCATCGCTTTCTGAAGAATCATTTACCAATGCCGTACAAAAGGTTATTGACGATGACAGGTAAACATAAATTTTATACTATGAATATTAACAATGACAATACGTCAACACATTCGGTTTTTTATAAACCTAAACTAGGTAATATATATATGCAATTAAGGCAAGTGAAGAGAATGAAATGATAAGAAAACATTTTAGGCCCTAAAAAAAATATAAATCCTACCTACCTACGTTAAAAACGAAGTCATGAAAGTGAAAGAAGATTGCTTACTTGGGCCAAATGTATTTTTTTAGTAATCCATACTAATATTATAAATGCGAAAGTAACTATGTCTATCTGTCGGTCTGTCTGTTACGCTTTCCCACTTAAACCTCTCAACCGATTTTGATGAAATTTGGCACAGACAATCTTTAGACCCTGAGAAAAAAGCGCGATATAACCGAACTCCACACGGGCGAAGCCGCGGGCGGAAAGCTAGTAATTATTATAAAAACCAGCAGCGGGCAGCTCGCCGCCCGCACTATGCTCGGGAGTTCGATTATATCTTCCGACCAGGGCGTCTCCTGTGGCGTGTAGTGGCGTGAAAGCGCTGGGATTCCCGCTCCCTCACACGCTCCACCTCCTCTTTTGCCAGCAGAAGGAGGTGACGGCCTGCCATGCACTCGCTCCGGACCATGGCCTGGACCACAGCCGGAGGTGAGAGATCGCCGCCGATCGCTGCCACGAGGACACGGCGGTGTTCAACCCAAGTCGGACAGACCTCCACTGTATGCTCCACCATCTCCTCAGGGCGACACCGTGGCGTTTCCTCCCGCCTTATTCGAAACAAAAACCTTTCGAAACAGTCGTGTCCGATGAGGACCTGCGTCCGGCGAGGCGAGGCGAGGGGACTTACCGCCGCTATTGTGGCATGCCCAGCACTGGGTTGCGACAATCGCGCTCTCCGTGTCGCCATGAGATCCCACCGAAGCTCTGTCCGCGGCAGCGGAGTGATGCCCCGGCGTTTTGCCTGCTCTCGCCACTCCCTCCCACATGTGGGCGAGGGCTTTAGCCTAAAGATCCACAGCAGCAATTCGGCAAGGAGGCTCGCCGCCTCAGTGGAGACCCTGCGGTATCTCCGGACCAGCCGAACGGCCATGACCCTCTGGGATGCATCGGGGCATAGGCTGGTCGCTTCCTTAGCGAATGCGCCCACACCAGTGCCCCGTAAAGGGCCATGGACCGCACGGCCCCTACATTGAGCCTTTGGCAATTTGAAGAGGTTTTCGACCTCAATTTCGACATAACGAGACTGATAGATAATGACCTACTTAGGTTCGCTCTGAGCTGCTCAGTGCAGTGACTGGACAGGTCCACTTAATCTGTGTTATTCATTCTTCAAAAGGCCATTTCAGACAACAATCTGCGTGTGCTTTACATGATCGACCAACAATACATCTACTTTAAAAGATATTGTTTTTGACCTATGAATTTATTTCGGCCTTTCTTCTCAGAGTAGAATAGAATAGAATAGAATACTCTTTATTATGTACACCATATAGATTACAGAACATAAATAAAAACATTTTACAAAGGGTGAAACAATGGGCGGTCTTATCGCTAAGAGCGATCTTTTACAGACAACCTTTGGATGCTTTTGCTGCAGAGTAGTAAGATAAGAAATGCCGAAATCATCTAATAAAAAAGTATACAATTTATTAGCATGTTCAGGGAACGTTTTATGGTGTCATCTCAGTTAGGGCCGGCTAAGGTGGGAATCGTTGAGGGGATTAGTCGTGATTATGAACCAATTCGTTTTACGGCTAAGGAGGTAAGGAGACAAATCTTAAGTATGGGCGGTGGTAAGTCTCCTGGTCACGACGGTCTCAGCATCGAGCACCTCAAATACGCCGGGGTTCATCTGCCTAGAGTGCTGGCGACGTTTTTCTCACTTTGCGTCAGTCACTCGTACCTACCATATGATATGTTGCGAACGATAGTGGTACCTATAGTTAAGAATAAGACCGGGGATATGTCGGATAAGGCGAACTACAGACTTATATCCTTAGCCACTGTCATTGCTAAGGTATTGGATGGTCTGCTTGATAGGCATCTGGATAAATATATCACGTTGCATGACGCTTAGTTCGGGTTTCGGCCTGGGCTTTCCACGGAGAGTGCTATTCTGTGTCTGAAGCAGACCATCCAATATTATAAGGATAGAGATATTCCGATATATGCTTACTTCCTTGATCTCTCGAAGGCCTTCGACCTAGTGTCGTATGATGTCCTTTGGGAGAAGGTCGGGGAGGCGGGCGTACCTCAGGAGTTGACGGGCCTATTTCAATACTGGTACTCGAACCAATGTAATCAGGTTCGTTGGGGTAGTACTCTCTCTAAACCGTACAGGTTGGAGTGTGGAGTTAGGCATGGGGGTTTAACCTCTCCTAGGCTCTTCAACCTGTACGTGAATGAGTTGATCGTTGAGCTTAGCAGCAAACCAGTCGGATGAAAGATAGATGGCATTAGTGTCAATAATATTAGTTATGCTGATGACATGGTGCTGCTGGGCCCAACGGCTGGCTCAATCAGAGAGATGTTACGTGTTTGTGAGAGGTTTGCTGCTTTTTTTTTTACATATTATAAACCAGCGCTTGACCGCAATCCTGCCTGATGGTAACCAGTGACGCAATCGTTGATGGTAAAGCGCACTAGTTTATTAAGAGCCTATTCACTCTAGCCTTGAAGACACTCAAATTGTAGTCCGACGGAAACACCGCCGCTGGCAAATTGTTCCAGTCCTTCGATGTACGCGGTATAAAGGAGGAGGCGAAACGCTTCGTCCGGATCGTAGTGGTGTTAACAACGTAAGGGTGGAAACCAGCCGTACGACGGGTCGTCCGCTGGTGGAACGGAGATGGGGAATTAAATCATGCAATTCCATCGCACACTCCCCGAAATGCATCCTATAGAACACCGAAAGGCTGGCTACTCTACGCCTGTGCTCTAGGCTTTGGAGATCAACTCGAGTTAGATCAGGGTCACTAATCAGCCTCTTTGCACGTCTCTCCACTGAATCCAAAGTGGCCAGATGACACTTGGCAGCACCAGCCCAAATGTGGCTGCAGTACTCCACACACGAACGGACCTGTGCTTTGTATAACATTAGAAGCTGCCCAGGTGTGAAGTACTGCCGGACCTTTGCGATAACGCCAAGTTTCCTGGCAGCCACCTTGGCCTTGGACTCAATGAACCGCCCAAAGTTAAGGTTCGAGGAAATCTCAACTCCCAAAAGCTGAAGGCGGTCGGAACACTCCAAGGACACATTCCGAAAAGTAGGGGCCAAGGTGAACGGGCTCCTTTTGGCGGTGAAAAGACACGCCTGTGTTTTGGCGGCATTGAATGCTACAAGATTGGCATTGCCCCATTCGGAGACCGCCTGCAGTGCAACACTCGTTCGCTCAACCATGGCCTCCCTGTCGCTGCTACTCACGGTTTGCAATATAATGTCAATAAGAGTGAATACTTGATCTTTGAGGTCCCCGGGAAATGGGTGCGTTATGAGCCCATAGTTTGCCTAAAGGGGAAGCCACTAAATAGGGTTACTCAATATACTTATATTGAGTAACCATATGGCCTAGGTACTTACCTAGGCCATTATTTGACTGTGGACCTCAAAGATCAAGTAGACATTGAACGCGAGCGCAGGGCGCTAGCAGTTAGATGCAACATGTTGGCCCACAGATTTGCTCGTTGTAGTGATGGGGTCAAAATCGCTTTGTTCAAAGCGTTTTGTCAGTCGTTCTACACGGGCGGTCTGTGGGTTAACTGTACGCGGAAAGCTCTAGACGCCCTGCGTGTGCAATATAATAATGGTTTTCGGGTGCTGTTGGGGTTGCTTAGGTATTGCAGTGCGTCGGGCATGTTCGCTTTGGCGCGAGTGGATGACTTTTATGCCATCGTGAGAAAGAAGGCGGCCTCGTTGCTCGGTAGAACTACGACCAGCGCCAACAGCATCCTACAAACCATGGCCGACAAGCTCGATGCGCCAGTGCTAAGACACTGGTTAGCATTGCTTGTGCGGCAGTCTTGATTAGTTTTTTAAGTATTACTAACCCTTAGTAGATAAGTTACTAACGATTGGACCTTTGTTGTAATTTAATAAATTTAATTATTGCACATACTACTAACAGAAAACAAATACTTTTTCAGAGATTTTGAAATGGTAGAAGAATAAGCATTCTTTTTTCCTTACAGCTACCGTAAAAATATTGTCAACCTAAGGAGTCTCATGCTTGACCAGCCAATGCAACCTTTAGAACGCGGAATGTGGTGGATTGAGCACGTGCTGCGTCACGGCGGCGCGAAGCATCTTCGAGCGCCCGCCGCTAACATGTCATGGGCGCAGTACCTCGAATTCGAACTCCTTGCAATAGTATTAGGAGTTCTATTGTCCGTATTTTTAATTACAGCTGGTTTAGTATATAGTTTGTACAAGTTTAATAGTAATAATTATATTATTAATACAAAGTTTAAAAGTAATTAATGTAGCTGACCATATTATCAACTTATTCTGTAAAAAAATTGAATGAAAACTTGACCAAATTATAAATTATAGGTATACCAGCTTTCCGCCCGCGGCTTCGCCCGCGTGGAGTTCGGTTATATCGCGCATTTTAGATTTCCCTCGGAAACATCATTTTTTTCCTGGATAAAAGGTAGCCTATGTTCTTTCTCAGGGTCTAAAGATTGTCTGTGCCAAATTTCATCAAAATCGGTTGAGAGGTTTAGGCGGGAATGCGTAACAGACAGACAGACAGAGTTACTTTCGCATTTATAATATTATTTTGGATAGTAATTAATTAGGTATTACTTTAATAGGTACTGGTAATTATAGTTATAATTATAATAGTTTATTGATCACTTCAAAAATACAAAATTATCTTAGTCTGTGTCACAAAATCAGGGCAATACATATTATTTATAAGAGTTAACGTTGAAGACTATACTAGTAGAAACTGTGTCACAGTCGGCAGCGTCTTCCACACATAGTTATTAGAACTACCATTAAGTAATTTTTTTAAGCAAAAGATCAGAATGAAATGATCGACACAAAAATAAGTAATAATTTACAGGGAAATGAAACCATTTCGTAAAGTAAATAGTTATTTTAAGTAAATAGTTCTTTTATGGGGACTGTGTAAATTTTTATAATAAAGTACCGCTAGAGATTCAACAACTCAATGAGTCCAAATTTAAAACATGCATTAAACGCACGCTGTGTAACCAAGCATATTATAAAACTGGAAGACTATATCCTTAATAAAAATGCTTGGATAAATGCCAGTCCTGCTCCACAGCCACATACAATTTTGTAGGTTTGGAAGAGATACCGTTCCCCCTTTTTGTTGTTTTCCAAATATTCCTTTTTTAATTTATTTGTTTATTTCAAGGTTGTGCACAATATTTTGCTATCATGATTTTGCAAGTAATATAGTATTGTATAATGTAAAAGCACTTTTCAAGTTTCTGAATGTGAGGCACCATGGACTATGGTTTGTTTTATATACCTATATGTATATATATATAACTTGTTTGACATTGCGAGATTGGCAGTTGAGAGTTTGTCATGCTCACTCAAATGTCTTGCTGATGGTGGCACGTGTTGTTGGGTCATTTGGTTCCCTTCAATATGGTTGAGCTAAGTGGGGCTGATACGCGTGTTATATCTATAACGAGTCATAATTCTAATAAAAGTATTGTATTGTGGATTGCTTAAGTTTAGTTGATTCCGAGGGTAGAATAACTTTTATAAAATTATAAAAACGGCTCGATGGTACTCTGAGAGTGGCATTTCCTATAAATACGGTGACTCGTCCCTTAGTAGGGAGTCTTCATCGAGCCGTCGGACCGAGCACACTACCAGTTAAGTATTCTAAATATTTGTTATAGGCACATAATTCTTATGTGCCTGGTCTTATGTAATTTGTATTGCTGATGATTCTAAATATTCCCAGTGTGTAATGTTATAAGTAAATATAGACATAGTGTTTCTTCTATAATGTCTGCTTTAATATTATTTAATAACCCACACTCTGCTATCCTAACACGCGCGTCATGCTCGTGAACGGGGGCCGTCAGTGGAGACTGGTCATCTATTAGCTGCCAGTGGGCTTAATTCATTTTTATATTTTAATTAATTTTACATTGTGCTCACATGATAGAAGCAACATAAATATGTAACGAAGAAATGTAACCCATATATTATAATTTTAAAAGAGTGTCTATGGAGTTTCTTGCACGTTCTTCTCCATAGAGATCTACGCTTTGGAACGTGCAATTTAGCTTCACTTTTCTTGACCTTTCGACCGACATTGACTATTCAAAAGTAACAAGTGATGGTTAATTTGAAATAAACAATTTTGATTTTTGATTTTCGAATAAGTATATATATCTATACAGAGAAGTGGGAAATCTGTGTGTAGTGTTTAAATGAGTGTGGTTGTTTGAAGTATATGTTTTATACTAAACATGATTAATTTTTGGTAGTTTTTCAGTTTCAGTATAGTTTATTCGAATAATCCAGTCTCGTATTACATCTCTACATTTACTATTTGAAAGTGCATAAATTACACTCACAGTGGGATTTATTGAGTTCTCAAGAGTATCAATCCTCATTAGCTAGAATGATAGATAGTTTCATTTAGTTTTTGACAGTAATAAGGGCAAAGCTTCAAGTTGTAATTACAACTTTATTTCGATATATGTTAAGTTCTTAATGAAAATTTGACCACATAAGCGGAACACAACAGCACGCCATGCGACGCGGTGCCAATAATGCGAAAATCTCCCATGAGGGACGTGCGAGATTCTTACATACTCAAAAAACGTGCTTCCACTACGGGAGTGGATCGGTTTCTGGCTATGTGTTCGACCACTTAGATTTAATGCTAGTTTTTGTAAATAGACCTTGATGGAATAAATTTCATAGAGGATTCATTCCATTCCTACTCGGAAGCAATATTTGTTGGGCATTATATAATAATGATAATAATGTATGTGTATTTTAAAGAAAAAAATCTTTATACGCTAATTTACAAAATAATATATTCTGGCGTGAATTTTTTTCTATAACATTCTTTGGGCCAAACTCGGTAAAGAACAGAGATAAAGAAACCGTGGCTAGGCAACGACTTGTTTACTCCTAAAAGGAAGATGTTAACAACCTTTTGTAGATAGATCAATTTCATTCAAGTAATAATCCTACTTCCTACTAATGTAAACAGTTTATTTATGTTTAGATATTTATGATTTGCATAGAACGCTTAACCGATTTGAATGAAGTATGACACACATTTATAATAATTTCCTAATAGGTTAAATTTTTAATAGATACAATATTATACGTAGTCAGTATTTGAAAGTATTATAATGCATGTGTTATGCAATTGATTTAAAAAGTAGTTAAAATACGCAAAATTGTATTGACAAATGCCTCAACTTTATTACCTATTTGCCTGAATTCTACAAAATATGTTTAATACCTGAATTTCATCCATGTTTCTTTACCTAAGATTATCACGTAAAACTAATGTCGACTTAATGATTTTTCGAAATAGCAAGTTAATATGCATGTTATTTTAGCGATTTTGTGTGCTACTTTGACCTGAATTCGATTTTACTGGATAAGCTTGACAGATTGCTCAATAGAGGTATCTGGTTAATATTCAATCTGAGGAAATATGACCATGTATCCAGCTACAGGTCTGAACTAAAATGGATGACAATTCGCCAAAGAAGAGATTTGCGAGAGTAACGGGATGGTTAATTATACCTTTACCCGGCAGTTACAGTAAATTTAATTATGTAAATAATTGGTAGCTAGGAGCATTAAATAAAACAATAAATGGATACAATTACAAGTTTATTTTATAATTACCCTGTGTCATAAATAAATGACAAAACAATCTCCTAACTTACCTAGTCGATTTCCTGTCTCACTCCGTCTCGGGCCGGAGTGGGACAGGGAATCCACATGAGACAATTCAGCAAGCTCAGGGTCGCTTGATGAAGGATTCGTGAGGTGAACCGTTGTGACCACAGCTCAATCGTTACAAAAGTTATCTTAGGTTGTGCACAACATAGAAATCAACAAGACTTGATAAGTATAGCCTACTTACATGCAACCTGTTTTAAACTCACTCTCCCTCCCTAGATACATCCAACAAATAAATAAGTACGGGGAGTCTAACGTTTCTGATTAGCTCTCCTGACTAACGCTTCTGATTTACGGTACAAAGACCCTTGGCTTCACTAACTGACGGGTGTCAGTTAATGCACGCGGAACGCGGCCTACGGGATTAGGCATTTCGGGAACAACCGGAGCAAAGAAATTATGACAGCTTATACCTGTCTAGTCGTCGTCGAAAGAGAATTGGATGTGCCGTACCACCAGGGTTCAGCACACTTCCACTCCAAACAAGCCTGATCCGATCGGAATCAAGGTCACCTGAGGCAAGTCAGGATGCGACGCCTCCACACGGGTTCCTGCCCTAGGCCCGCCAAAAGAACCAAATCTGTAACAACATATGACCTAAGTCAGCACCACAGAACAAGAAAATCACGGGGAGAAATATTCGGGTACAGAAGTGAATACTCACAGAATTATCAGTCACATCGCTAAACGTTTAACCCCATAGGGTTATGGCGCAAACACGCCAACCTTGCATACCAGCAACGCCAGCAAACCAGCCACCATCCGAGCAAGACATCAGTCGTTCTTCTCGAAACTTCTGTAGCTAAGCGATCGACCCCTCCCAATTATCTTTTCTTGAACCATAGACAAGTGCGTTCCGCGACTTGTATTTTGATTTCAGACTCATGAGTTGGTTCTTATTTTTAATATTTATTTATCCTATTTCCTTTTTTATTTTATTTAACCCGGTCGTTCCTTATTTGAATTTCGTTATTATATTATCGACCGTACTTTCGCGCAACGCCATCTCTCAGCTCGATGCAAAATATGTGACACGAGTTTAGCCCGTGTCTAAGAGATGTCGCCCGCTGCTATATTTTTTGCTACGTGACACGAGCCTTGACCACGCTTTTCTCCCTTTTCTTATCTTGCGAATGACTTCCAATATTTGTGTTCTTCACACAGCAAGAATCTGCGTTCTTCTAATAATCTTCTCTTACTCTGTCCTTCTCATACCTCTGACTTTGTTCACTCTTCTTTTCAAATTCAGAAAATTCTCTTGTGGAATGCGCTTCCTCTTGATATCAAGGTGGCGACTAGTCGGTTTTCAGTTAAGCGGAAATTGCAGAGTTATTTTGCCAATAGTTAAGATATCTCAACACTTTTTTTTATATATATATTATAAACTAGCGCTTGACCGCAATCCTGCCTGATGGTAAGCAGTGATGCGATCGTTGATGGTAAAGTGCACTAGTTTATTAAGAGCCTAACCTTTCTTACAAGTTTTATTTTTGTATAAATTATAAGTATATATTATAGTAATAGTATGTATATATACATAGCTTAGTTAAGTATTTGTTTATGTAGTATTATGAGTTTTTTTCTATTCCTTTTCATTGTTTCTGTAACTAAAGCACCTGCCATCTAGTCTCTTCACCACCCGAGGTTGACTGTATGTATTGTGAACCGTAACAATATAAGGAAACAAAAAGTGCACACAATTAAATGTTAATTTATTCATTTGTATAGAAAGTAAAATTTAAAAAAAAAATGGTAATTGAAACTCAACTCCAATTGAGATTCGAAAACAATAATATAAATAAATATATTTACTTTTTTATGGTCAAAAGTTATAGTTACTTAAAGTCTTTAAAAGTGTGTAAGATTCACAGACGTGACTTGAAATAATAAAAAAAAAGACAACAAGAACAAAAAACTGTTAGTCAAAACTATATCAAGTACCTATTGCATTAAAGTTATCTTTGACCCCTGAACAAAATCAATTCTTTTTTTTTGTTTTATCGCGCTTACACAACGGTTGACAAAAACGTCTACGGATTTTTGTTACCCTTTAATTTGTTTTTGTAGATACATCGTTTAGCGGTCAGAAAACTTATGAGTCTGACGACGACTAACATAAAGTGTATTATTGTGATAATAATTTTAAACACAATAAATATTTATTAATTCTTTTGTACAGCAAAAAATAAAAAGCAAAATATTTGATAATTCTGACTTTCATTATTGTATATTCCCCTATGTCGCGTCCAAGTATATTATATAGCCTCTCCTGTACCTATAGGTGAAAGCTTTTTCATGCTTGATGGTTCCACTCCTAAAAGCCAAATTAAAATCTAAAAAACTTGAAAAAATTGAGTTCTAAATAACTATAAACGTAGAACTTAAAGATACCTATTAATAGAGTGATAATTATATAAAATTATCACTATGCACCCACCTGTAGCTGACATTTCAGCCTTATCCATTTAATTTTTTTTAGGTACTTGAAATTTCTATACATTGCAGGACTGAAAAATGTAGAAAAAGAATACTGTAAGTATAGAGGCATTTAAAAATATAGGTACATCAACAAAAGTAACTATCTCATTCTTACCAGTCTCCATTGATCTGGCGTTTTTTGAACACAGTTTCCCGAGACGCTGTTGAGTACAGTAGAGCATTGCTCCCAAAGCCGCCTAGCCTTCTGCCATTGCGATCTTCTTTGCTTCTGCTGAATAGCCAAGATCCAACTCCCGGTTGGACTCTAAAAAATCCATAAGAGCCGAGAGTTGGTTTATGCTAACACTTCCCATGATATTGTCGACCCTGAAATGTAGTTATGTGGAAGTTCATATCTTAGCTCAAAAGTTTGATATGAATAAATAATAAATATTAACACACTTCACGAAACTTATGTTACTATAAATTCTTACTTACCTTTTCGCACTGTTGTATCAAATTAAGAATCCAAAAACTTGCTAAAGTGCCGTCGGAATTAAGCGATGGCGGCGAGCTTTCATCTATCTATGATACTTGATATTAAAACTATTGGAAGTACTTGATTTAGTTCTCATTTACTTATACTTCTTATTAAAAATAAAGAAAGTCGAGTGTAACGTTATTGAAGTTGTTGCAGAATGCCATATTTGCAACAGTCGCAAAATAATTTCTGTAGTGTGTCAATAAAATATCTATGGCATATTGCTTAACACAAAGTTATAGAATCGGGCCCAGGAGTCACCCATTTTGTCAAGGTGAGAAAAGACACGATCCCGCGACACACAGATAAGAGCATTGCGAAGTTTATGTGTTGTATTTGGATCTCCGGGTGGATTATATACAGTATGTTAAATAACAGAGGGCGTTCCCTTAAACTCGTTAATATGTATCATTAATAGATTAAAATAAAAATATCAGCATAGAAAAATAAGCATAAAAAAATCCGATTCTAATTGGAATTCTAATTGGAAATAAATTTGAAACCTCCTGTTTTAAATCAAAATAGTAGTCGTCATGTATAAAAAAATTGCGACGTTACCGTCTTTCATGTTCGCGTGTACAGTGTGTTTGTTTTACATGTCAATTTAAAAATTTTATTGAATATTTTCTTATTGGAAAAAATTTTAAAACATTTTGTTTTCGAATGGAAATATTTTTTTTAGCATGTATGTATGCTATACTATTTCGGGTTAACGGGAACGCCCTCTGTTAGTTAACATACTGTATATGTCGTGGATCGTCGAAATTAATTGAAGAAAAGTTGCTCATTTGATTTACGTAGTAGGGGGGCAAACGCTTGCGACGTTATTTTGTGAAGACGGCACATGGACAGAGTCGCTTTGGAAAGTGGGGTTCGTCGAACGGTCACTTTGCATCGAGACGCGGACCAAGGCACTTCTCCGAACCGAAACTGTTGGTTTGCCTATTCAAATTGTTATTATGAAGATTGGAGGGTATATCTACACGTCGTGCTTGAAGTCAAAACTCACCTACGAAATGGAACCTGTACCAATAAACCAAGCTGCTGATGACCCTATCGCTCCGCCGTCGCTGTCTCTGACATATATATTTAGGGGACATGTTTCGACCTATTTAGGTATATATTTAGGGGACGTTATCAAAACATGATAAAACAAAAAAAAATAAGAAGAAGACGTTCCGGTTATCAATAGCGACAATGACTATAGTTGTTAGTTCACGGCTCGTTCACGTATAAAATAGACGTCCATTATCTCGTTTGAATTAGTTGTTATCTGGCGTCACAATGGCGACGTTAGTGATTCTAGCATTGAGTTTTATTTTACAAATTTTCTTCACTGACGCGGCAAGGATACTAGCAGTATATCCAATCCCGTCCATCAGCCATCAAGTAACCTTCAGGCCGATAACGATGGAACTCCTCAAACGTGGACAAGACAGTGATAACAGCAGATCCCATGTTCAAGAAAGGTGAAGCTCCTGAGAATCTTACGGAAATCGATGTCCATGATATATCGTACCAAGCATGGGAGACATTCATGGCATCTGGAAGAGGACATAAAGAAGATCTTATATCACAAATGAGGCTTATAGTTCAAGTCATTATCAATGTAATGGACGTACAACTGCAAGCAAAAGAAGTCAAGGATTTAGTTCAAGGAAAGGAAAAGTTTGATCTCTTGCTTATAGAAGCGTGTGTTCGGTCAACAATAGCCTTTTCACATGTTTACAAAGTACCTTTGATTCAAATTAGTTCTTTCGGACCCGTGTTGGATAGTTATAAAATAATGGGTGCCCCGGAGCATCCGTTCTTATATCATGAGGCAATGAATCAGAGAATCTACAATCTGACAATGTATGAAAAGTTGTATGAATTATACAATAGGTACACGACAGACTATGTAATTAAAAGTATGGCAGGGGAAGAGATCAAAATGATAAGGAAACATTTTGGACCCGATATTCCGGATCTTGGGGAACTTGAAAATAATGTTGACATGTTGTTTTTGAATGTTAATCCAATTTGGGAAGGAAATCGCCCTGTGCCACCGAGTGTCATCCATTTGGGAGGACTGCCCCAGAAACCGCCTAAAGAATTGCCTCCAGTAAGTTGCTTTTGTAATTATTCTCAAACTTTGCTTTATTGAACATATTCGCAGATAAGCAAAGCTGTGCGTTACGGCTTATGTTGGGGGAGTTGTATGTAGGTCTACAAATTGAAGATTTTCATACTTTGTGGCAATTTTTAAAATCACCACAAAATATTTGCTATTGCGTTTTGTTGGATTGATCGCATTTTGATCGTATTTTTATATAACCTAATTAGATAATCATTTTTGTTCGAAAGTATTTAGTAAATAGACACAGTCTCTTTTTTTTATTGATCTGTTTATACCTGGCCCTTGATATGGCGTTATGTTTAGATAGTAATCAGTAAAAGTTTACAAAAATAAAAGTTAGAGAAAATAATCACTTGATGCATGTTTATCGCTTGAGTAACTGATAAAATTAATAGTGGGTATGCATTAGTATCTAGTATCTGCTTTGAAGTATCAGACCGCGAATTTTGTTAGTATATGTATAAATGAAATAGTCAAAAAATAGTCGCAGTCTCACCAAATGTAAAAAAAAAGGTAAATTGAGGCAGATCAAAGAGGTAGAAGTTCTCGTAATCTCGTACGTTCAAACTGACCTCAATATAAATCTGTCAAAAATATCTTTAATTAAAACTGTCTTTGATTATTCTTCTTTTCAGGATCTAAAATCATATTTAAATTCATCAAAACAAGGCGTTATATACATCAGTTTTGGTACAAATGTGAAGCCAAGTCTTCTTCCCCCGGAGACGATACAAATGCTAGTGAAAGCTTTCTCCAAAATGCCCTACGATGTACTGTGGAAGTGGGACAAAGCTGAACTGCCTGGAAAATCTGCTAACATAAGGATATCTAAGTGGTTGCCGCAGTCAGATTTACTTAGTAAGTAAAGTTGTTGAACTAAACACGTTATATAAGATATTGACGACAATAAACCATGCAAACTCGTTTTCGAAATCACGCGCTTAAAATAGCCAACTACATAATTGTATGTTAATAATAGCGTATTAACACAGAAATAAGCTTACTTCCGTGTTAACCATACCTCGGAAATATGTATCACATCTAACAACAACAGGGATGTATCCAAGGTATGAAAATCCAAGAAATAATTAGTCCGTCTTATAGATAACAAAAAAAATTAAGACCCGTATTTTTTATTTTGTCGAAATTACTGAGATAAAGCGTATTAAAGTTACGGAATGGGGGCTAATTACGTCACGCCGTGGTATATTTTGTACTACGGCGTGACGTCATGCGACATTTCAAATCAATATATCTTCATAAGTATTGAAATGAAAGAAAAAATAAAATATACGTGTTTAATATTTTTTATAAATCTATCTGATGGCTATTAAATTATTTTTTTAGAATACAACCCAATTTGTGAAAAGTGGTGGTGGCCTAGTGGTTAAAACACCAGCCTCTCAAGTATAAGTGCGCGGGCTCGATTCCAGGTCGGGCAAGTACCAATGTAACTTTTATAATTTATATGTACTTTCTAAGTATATCTTGGACACCAATGACTGATTAAAAGGTGAAGGAAAACATCTTGAGGAAACCTGGACTTTAAGTCTGAAATCGCCAACCCGCATTGAACTAGCGTGGTGATTACGCTCAATCCTTATCTGTATGAGAGGAGACCTGCGCCCAGTAGTGGGACGATAAAAGGTTGATGATGATGAACATCAATTTAAAGGTAGTACTACCATGGACTCCCCGAAGCAGACTTGATAGTGTGAAACTCATACACAAAGTGATCTCTTTATATTTCACAGCAAAATACGTGATTTATCTGTCTTAAACAATATTTGTTACGTTGCTAAGATTGAGTTTATTTAAACAAACATTTACATAATCTAAATTCTAATCATTTATCAATAGTTAAAAATACTCTTTCAACAAATAATACCAATTAACATACATAGATTTATGTATGGCTGAAAAAAAGTTGAAGATGGTTTGACAAATAAGTTTATTTGTAAAAGTACACGAAAGTAGTTTGGATGCTAATCCTCGGATATAGCCCTACGGCAGCTATTAGTCAACTAACAAAGTATTAATATTAACGTAAGTAATACGAATCGCAAAATAAGTCGTAACGTGAGCAAAAAAAGGCCTGTAGGTAAGCGTATAATTTATGACTTGGACCAAAATACATTTGAGACCCCATTTTTTGGAGTAGACAATGAAATTCGGATCGATTTTTTGGCACTAATCCTGAGGTGTAGTTTTCTGTCTGACAAAGTAATTAATAGTATCCTTTCTTCTCTTCAGAACACCCCAAGATTAAACTATTTATAACACAAGGAGGTCTTCAATCAACAGACGAGGCTATCACAGCAGGGGTACCTTTGGTTGGTGTACCGATGTTGGGCGATCAATGGTACAATGTAGAGAAATATGAAGTTCACAGAATCGGAGTCAAACTTGAATTGGCATCGCTTTCCGAAGAATCATTTACCAATGCCGTACAAAAGGTTATTGGAGATGACAGGTAAACATAAATTTTATACTATAAATATTCATAATGGCTTTTGTTCAATACATTCTATTGTTTCTGAACCTAAACTACGTTAAAAACAATGCCAAGGAATTGAAAGAAAGATTCTCACTTGAACAAAATTTTTTTTTTTAGTATTCTGTATATAGTTTTCAGTTGAACTACGCAGTGTGCTGACTAGACAAGTCTACTTTGTGTGGTTCTTTACTCGTAAGACCATTTTAGACAATAATCTTCATAGTCTTAACATGATCTGACCAAGACTTTACAAGATGTTGTGACCTTTGAGTTTATTTCGGCGTTTCTTATCAGAGTATTCACACAAGAAGAGCACGCTATCACTATTATCAAAAACAGAATTTATTGTACAAGCCTACTAACAGAAAATAAATATTTTTTAAAGATATTACGTATTGTTTATAAAACATAAGTTTTTGAAATAGCAAAAGAATATCCATTCTTTTCCCTTACAGCTATCGCAAAAATATTGTCAACCTAAGAACTCTCATGCTTGACCAGCCAATGCAACCATTAGAACGCGGGATATGGTGGATTGAGCACGTGTTGCGTCACGGCGGCGCGAAGCATCTTCGTGCGCCCGCCGCCAACATGTCATGGGCGCAGTACCTCGAACTTGAACTCCTTGCCTTGGTTTTAGGAGTTTTATTGTCCGTTTTTTTAATTATAGGCGGTTTAATATATAATTTGTACAAGTTTATTATTAATAACTATGTTAGTAATACAAAGGTTAAAAGTAATTAATGTAGCTAAAAATGTTATTGACCTGTTCTGTAAAAATTCACGTTAAAGGTATTGTATTTATTTATATTGTATTTATTTAATGCCAGAATCTCGCACTCTCGCTTCCATCGGGAGCTTGGCTAGGTATCAATGTGCTCCACCATTTAGATTTAATGTCAGTTTTGTAAATAAAACTTATTAATATATCAATGTATAACTAGATGCAAATACTCAATGTGTAAATGTGTTGTTTTTTTTTTCTGTAAATGTATCTATAGGTAGAGAAATTAGAAAAAAAAACAGGAATTCCAACTCAGCGGACTTGGTAGGCATTGATATAAAATACCAGTTTAGAAAAAAAAACTCGTTTCTTTAGGGTCAACGACTGTAGTTACTAAATATTTTCTAAATCGCGTAAGACTCACAGATGTGACTAGAATTTTTTTTTAAGAAAAACTATTTGACTACTACTTATTACTTCAAATAACTATTAAAAATTTCAGTATCCTTTGACCGCAAAAACATAAAACAGTTTTATCACAAATTTTTAGACAAAATCGTCTGCGGAGTTTAGTTACCTAATTTACATAATTTTGTTCTTGTAGATACATCGTTTATTGGTCAAGAACTTATAAGTCTAACGACGAATAAGATCATCATCATCATACCAGTGTTAATATCAGTCGCATCCGAAGCCTTTTCAGCTTTGGAGTCTGGGGTTCGCTTTACCAGTCCAACTGCTGATATGGCTAAACTTCGACATTTTCCATGAAGCGTAACGACGAATAAGATATAATGTATTATTGCGATATTAATAATTATAAATACAACAAATATTTATTAAGTATTTTGTATAGTTTTTTTTTATATATTATAAAATAGCGCTTGACCGCAATCCTGCCTGATGGTAAGTAGTGAGGCAATCGTTGATGGTAAAGCGCACTAATTTATTAAGAGCCTATTCACTCTAGCCTTGAAGACACTCAAATTGTAGTCCGACGAAAACACCGCCGCCGGCAAATTGTTCCAGTCCCTCGATGTACGCGGTATAAAGGAGGAGGCGAAACGCTTCGTCCGGATCATAGTGGTGTTAACAACGTAAGGGTGGAAACCAGCCGTACGACGGGTCGTCCGATGGTGGAACCGAGATGGGGGAATTAAATCATGTAATTCCCTCGCACACTCCCCAAAATGCATCCTATAGAACACCGAAAGGCTGGCTACTCTACGCCTGTGCTACTCTAGGCTTTGGAGACCATCTCGAGTTAGATCGGGGTCACCAATCAGCCTCTTCGCACGCCTCTCCATCGAATCCAAAGCGGCCAGGTGACACTTAGCAGCACCAGCCCAAATGTGGCTGCAGTACTCCACACACGAACGGACCTGTGCTTTGTATAACATTAGAAGACTGCCGGACCTTTGCGATAACGCCAAGTTTCCTGGCAGCCACCTTGGCTTTGGACTCAATGAACCGCCCAAAGTTAAGGTTCGAGGAAATCTCAACTCCCAAAAGCTGAAGTATAAATAAAAAGTAAAATAATGGATAATTCTGACTTTCATTATTATATATTGTGGCGGCAACGTATCTACCATGAAAAACTGTTACACAAGATTCAAGTGGACTGTATATATGATAGCAATGTATAAGAAATCTCTATATATATAAAAATGAATTGCTGTTCATTAGTCTCGCTAAAACTCGAGAACGGCTGGGCCGATTGAGCTGATTTTGGTTTTAAAATGTTTGTCGTAGTCCAGGGTAGGTCTAAACGGTGAGAAAATAAGGAAAAATGATTTAATACTAATGTTAATAATGATGTATGAGCTTCATTGTTTTGACTTCTTCTCTACACTTTAGTGCTACCCTGGTACCCTGCACCTCCAAACTTACAAGAGCAATGGCAGAATGGCAATGATAAATGGCACAACAATACAATATTAGAAAGTTTGAAGTTGAAGTTGGCTTGTGGCTTTTTATTAGAAACTTTAAACCGGGCAGAGAGTATTTCTTGCTTTAAACGAATGCATCAACTGCTGAGACTTTTTTTTATGTACGGTGTATGGTACCAGGGTAGCACAAAAGTGTAGAGTCGAAACAATAAAGCTCATTCATCATTATTAATCTAATATTACATCGATGAAGTTTTATTTTGCCTACTTTGAAGAGTTGGTACCAGGATCGCAAAAAAGTGTAGGAGAAGTCGAAACAATGAAGTTCATTCATTCACACAGGAACGACGGGAATTGGATAAAAAAGGATATCCTATATCCTTCTCCCAGTTCTTAGCTACCTCCCTACCAATTTTCAGTCAAATCGGTTCAGCCGTTCTTAAGTTATAAATAGGAAACTAAGGAACTTTTTTTAATTATACAGATTTCCTAATTTTGTAAGTAGTTGTAAGACATTTATATGCTTTAAACGGAACAAAGTTCGCCGGGCAAACGGTGCTAGCCTGGTAATAGCATTTTAAAAACTGGCACAATGTGAATTCTTTGATGTGATTGAATTTGGGGAAGATAATGAGCTTAATACCATTAATTCCCTAATATTTGTGCTGCCCACTACCTAACACCGTTACAAAGTAAGACAAAAAATTTTCTTCATGTATTATTAAATTTATGAGAATATAAAGTGAACAAGTTGACCTAAACATACTTAGGCTCCTCACTTTTGTAACGTGAAAATACAACCCGCATTCTCAAGTAACTGTCGTCGCTGGTCCTTCAATCTCTAGCTAGCCCAGCAGGGGACGTAAAAAAAGGCACTGACGTGATGATGATGAGCAGGATTGTTTCGACCGTCCATCAATTTTGTCTTCATAATCTTCGATTGAAAAACTAAAAAATCTCATCATGTGACATTATAACAGTAATATCATTTTCAAGAAAGGTGAAGCTCCTGAGAATCTTACGGAAATCGATGTCCATGATATGTCGTACCAAGCATGGAAGGCGTTCATTTCATCTGGAAGAGGAAACAAAGAAGATCTTATATCACAAATGAGAGTTTGAGCTCAAGTGACCGTTAATGTAATGCATGCAGCTGCAAGTTAAAGAACTCAAGGATTTGGTCCAAGGAAAAGGGAAGTTTGAACTTTTGCTTACCAAAGCGTGTATTCGGCCACCAATAGCCTTTACATATATTTACAAAGTGCCTTTGATTCAAATTAGTTCCCTCGGAGCCGTGTGGGTAAAGTAAAAAGTAATGGGTGCTCCAAGACAGGATACAAGACATTCTTGTGTCCTGAATCAGAGAATCTACAATCTGTTAATGTTCGTGAAAAGTTGTACGAATTATATAATAAGTACACGACAGACAATTTATTTGAAAGTATGGCAGATGAAGAGAACAAAATGATAAGAAAACATTTAGAACCCAATATTCCGGATCTCAAAGAACTTCAGAATAATGTTGATATGTTGTTTTTGAATATTAATCCAATTTGAGAAGGAAATCGCCCTGTCCCACCAAGTTTCATCCATTTGGGAAGACTGCCCCAGAAACCGCATAAGGACTTGCCTCCGGTAAGTTATTTTTGTGATCTTATTGAAACTTTGCTCAATTGAAAATTCATCGGTTAGCAAGGCTGACTGTTATATCGTGTGTTGGGGGAGACATATGGAGGTCCAGAAATAGATACTTTAGGCGATATATGTAATGATTTGACTAAACTTCAGTATACAGGATTTTAATTGAGTAACTTCATAGCTCAAAGATAAGATAAGATAATTACCACAAGAATACAACCGAATACTCTTTATTATGTACACCATTTAGGTTACAGAACAAATATAAAGATTTTACAAAGGTTGACACAATTGGCGGTCTTTGGATGGAATACTAAGCGGAAGGAGAGAGAAATAATGTAGGTAGTCTACAGTGTACTATTTACATAGATTATACAATAAACGTAACGTGTACGTGAAGTGTATGAATGGAATTAAAAAAACCGTTATTACTAGAATAAAGATTCGAAAATTACAACATTCAACATATATAATTACAATATTTGCTTAGGCTAAACCGTATGTCTGGACTTGGACGATGCTAGTACCGAACTGTCGAAATTTACTTATTGATTTATTTACTATTAAATAATCTATTGCAAAATTGAGTAAAATGGGATGCGGCGTCAGCGTGACGAGAGTAAGTGATCGGCGACACGAGGCGTCGAGACAGCAGAGTGCGGTGGTTGCAGTTTTATCTGGAAACATCCGATTGCCGTAAATAGTAATAATGTCGCTATGCAGCTGATTTGGCGTAGGCAGGGCACGTAACATGTACATATCATACTAGTTTAAATAAATGTGTGCATCTAATTGATAAATATCATACAAGAGCAAATAAAATATAATAATATGAAATATTTAAATAGGGTGGAAATGCTTTTTCATCATAGATTTAAAAGTGAACAGAGTTCAAGTACGCCTTAAGGTCACGGGCAAGACATTCCATAGCCGAACTGCTTGTAGGTACAGTAAAATATTAGTTATAGAAACTAGTGGAATGCATCGGCTTCCTTCGTCTTCTTGTTAATCGATTCCAATGCAGTTGCTATCATGCATTACATAAATATGTGGTGCGTGATAGCAACGTCATTGGAATCAGTTAAGCTCAATTAGCTGATAAAGTAATCAGGCCTAGACAAGTTGTCAAGTGCACGATATTGAGTGATTAGCAATTGGCTTATAATGTTTGATAATCAAACCAACCGTTACTACCAGCCTATAATCAAATAAAAAAACTTTTTTACAAAAAAACAACCGACTTCTCAAAACCACTACAAAGTGAAAAATAACTAATTTCGGAAGTCGGTGTCTTTGGTTTTATATATTCGTTTTTGACACCGACTTCCAACATTAGTTATTTTTCACTTTGTAGTGGTTTCGAGAAGTCGGTTGTTTTATTGTAAAAAAGTTTTTATTTCACACTTTTTAGTTGTTAAAAGTACTATGTGTTCAGTTGCATCCGGTCAGACTGGAAGCTGACGCAAATATAGTTGGGAAACGACGTAATTTTGTTTACTTTAATTTTTACCCGTAAGTATTCCCTCAACTGCCTATGGTCTTCATCATTAAATTTACTGCAGACCATTATTTTAACCCAATGGGTGCAAAGGTCTCATCAATATAAATGAATTAAGTCCACAAAGTAGCTACTGTAAACCGTTGAGGAGTTCTCGGAACTGGCCTTTGTCTTCATCATCAGAGCTTTTATGACAGTCACAACCCATCTAGGTGTAAAGTTCTTATCTATACAAATTAATCGAGCCCAAACACAAAGTAGCTGCTGTGAATTGTTGTGGAGTTTCTTCGACTGTCTCCCGGCTCCATCATCAGATCTACTCCAGACTTTTATTAAATTGTAGTGCTTTGAAATATTTAATGAAAATGCTAAGAAATACACTAGTCGCCCCTGCAATTTTTGAAAGTTCTTCCTGTTTTCTCTGGTCTTCCACCATCAAACCCTGATATCCTTATCATGGGACCACTTTGGGAACTTCTTCTTTCCAACAGAAAAAGAATTATCAAAATCGGTTCATAAACGACAAAGTTAAGCGCGAACAAACATGAAAAAAAGCATATATACGGTCGAATTGAGACCTACTCCTTTTTGAAGTCGGTTAAAAATAAAATACATGGCATTAAATATAATACTTTTCGTTACTCCACACTAGGAACTACACTTGTATAGTGATTCGTGGGTGCGTTTTACCATCATTATCATAATCAACCTTTTTATCGTTCCACTGCTGGATACAGGGTTTGGGGTTTTCAGGGAAGGATTGAGCATCACTAATCACCACACTTGATCTTGTGGATGCGTTTACAAACACTTAAATTCACATACACAAACAGCCAGATCTGAATCAACTTTTTTAATTATTGCAATGTAATGTTTATTAATTTTTAAGATTTTATTGTTCTTTGTTCTAATATATTTAACGGCACTTGGCCATCATCAGAAGAAGCTAGCGAAACAAAACCATTACCTGGGGGAGCTCCGTCTCTATACAACGTGTAACATAAAGGGTATATACATACCAAGGGCATGGCATCTTTACATGATATCAAATAATATGGGAAGGGTTTCAACTCAAAATAAAATACTCAAAAAATTGATAACAAATTATCGGCTCCGTGTGTTTCTTAAATTCAAATCATAACCAAACATGACACCACACTACATACGTTAATAACTACTCGTTACACGTCAGGTTACTTGCCAAAATCGCGATAAATGTCTCCAATAATTCTGTGCGCCCAGTATGGTAGTAGATTATCACAGGCGGTGCTTTTTCTCAGAACTTCCTTACATAAAGAGATAGGATTAAAAAACCCTTTCAATTTCGTATCGTTCGTTTGTTCGTTTGGTTGAGTTCATAAATTACAAAATATAACTTAAAACTATATCAATATACCTATATAACTATATTAAAACTATATCATAGTTGTGGTGGCTTAGTGGTTAAAACACCAGCATCTCAAGTATGAGTGTGCGGGTTCGATTCCAGGTCAGGCAAAGTACCAATGTAACTTTTCTAAAGTTATATGTACTTTCTAAGTTTATCTTGGACACGAGTGACTGAAGGTGAAGGAAAACATCTTGAGGAAACCTGGACTTTATAAGTCTGAAATCGCCAACCCGCATTGAGCAAGCGATTACGCTCAATCCTTCTCTATATGAAAGGAGACCTATGTCCAGCATTGGGATGATAAAAGGTTGATAATGATATCAATATAAACGGTGCTCGGCGCCGTTACATCATTTCCCATTTTTTTATTGATTCATCATCATCTTAGCGTTAATCCCAGTCGCATCCGAAGCCTTTTCAGCTTTGGAGTCTGGGGTCCGCTTTACCAGTCCAACTGCTGATATGGCTAAACTTCGACATTTTCCGTGAAGCGACTGCCGTCTGACCTCCACAACCCGAAGGTGACATCGAAGCATTGCAGTTAGACCAAGTGCAGTTTTTTTTATTGATTATTAGGTATTTTTTGTTAGCTCAGTTGTTCATTTTATAATGCCTGCTGTGGGCTCCTCTAATTGAAGGAGTGACAAACTTAACGCTTTGCCGGTCATTAACAATATGTAAATGTTTAGTGTATATCTTTTGTAGGAGGTCCTAAAATAAATATGTAAATAATTTAACTAATAAACAGCCTTTTTTGTTGGGATGGGAACATCAAATGACTTCTCCCGCTCTGGGCAGAGCAGAAGGGCGTGTCAGACTTTTTACTAACTAAAAACACCCGTGTTTCTTCACTTGCCAGTGCGATGGCCAGGGCAAAGAAACAGCCTGAAGCTGCAGTCTTCCATTTTTATGATAGAATTGTATTTTAGCTGGAATTCATGTGACTGTTACTAGAATTTGTTTTCTATAATACTGTATTAATGTATAACTAGACGCAAATACTCAATGTGTCAATATTTTGTGATCCGTAACAATATCAGAGGAACAAAATTAAACTAAATTAAATGATTTTTGTTGTTTATAAGGCCAGTTAAAAAAAAATATAATTATATAGCAATTTAACATGGCGCAAATGATAAGGGTATGTAAAAACAAAATAAAAAAACATAGTTTTTTTTATAAAAATCGTGTATTATTCACAGGCGTGACTTGAAATAAAAAAAAAGTAACAACTAAAAATCAAAAATAAGCTGTTACAACTAACAGATCTTTACATTTGAATTTGCCTTTCTGTAGTACGGGCCATTTCTAATTCAAATAATTTTTGTTTGGCTAAGAATTCTAATTTCAAATTAATTTTATTTTAAAAACATGGAATTGTTTTTCCAAAGCTAATCATTTGTTTACTGACCATCATCATGGATACGTTAAAAAATTTAATTATGGAATATGAGTACCGTCGTGGCAACAACGAAAACTTTACCCCAAGAAAAGTGATGGTCATTGTTTGGTGGTCTAGCGCCGTGTGATTCATCACAAGTTCTTACCAAACGGTATGAGCATTACTGCAGATGTGCACTATAAAGAACTAAACATAATGATGGAGAAACTGGTATATTTCCTACCAGACATGGTCGATGGCTTCTATCTACTGCTCCTGCACGACAACACGCGACCTCATACTGCACAGCAGATGGTTTCTAAGTTGCAAGAACTGGGATTGAAAGCTCTCTGTCATCCGCCCTACTCACCAGCCCTTGTGCCTACAGACTACTTGTACTACTTTTTCCAGAATTTGGAAATTTTCTTGGTGGCAAAAAATTTAATACCCGAGAGGCAGTACAATATGCCTGTGAAGAAGTTGTTCCTCCCGTCCAGCTGATTTCATTAAGAAGAGCATCTCTAAACTGCCACTGCGTTGGTAAAGATGCATTGATTGCATATGTGATTACTTCGATTTATACAAATAAAAAAATCGTTTAAAATTTTTCGTAAAAACGGCAATTTCATAGGTAAATAGCTTTTTTGTTTTATTGAGCTTAGGCGACTAGAGACAATTAGCATTGCCACGTTCGATGGCAGTAGCTAACATCTGCAACAATAACTCATTGTGTCAAGGTGACGAAAGGTACGAACCCGCGACAGACAGATACCTACATTGTATTGTGAAATTCGCTCGCTGTTTTAGATCTCCGGATGAATTATAATCAAGCAAATGTAGTAAAATGATTAAACGTGGCTTGCAATAATTTTAATTTTAAGATTTTTAAAATTACGGAATCATTGTGAATTTTTAAAAGTAGTTAGCAACAAAAAGAATAATAACGATACGTTATCAAATAAAGATAAAACAAAAAAGAATGTAGAAGAAATCGTACCAGTTATCAAAAGTGATAAAGACTGTACTTATTAGCTCAGCTAGTTCACATATAAAACACACGTCTTTCATCTCGATATTATTAGTTGTATCCAAGCATCACAATGCCAACGTTAGTGGTTTTAGCATTATTTCTGTTCGTACAAATTTTCGTCGCTGACGCGGCACGGATACTGGCAATATACCCAGTTCCGTCCATCAGTCATCAAATAGCCTTCAGGCCGATAACGATGGAACTCCTCAAACGTGGACATGAAGTAACAGTGATAACAGCAGATCCCATGTTCAAGAAAGGTGAAGCTCCTGAGAATCTTACGGAAATCGATGTCCATGATATATCATATCAAGCATGGGAGGCATTCATAGCATCCGAAAGAGGAAACAAAGAAGATCTTATATCGCAAATAAGAGTTATACTTCAAGTCTTTATTGATGTAATCGACATACAACTTCAAGTTACAGAAGTCAAGGATTTAGTCCAAGGAAAGGGGAAGTTTGATCTCTTGTTAACAGAAGCGTCTATTCGGCCAATATTAGCCTTTTCACATGTTTATAAAGTGCCTTTGATTCAAATTAGTTCTTTTGGAGCCATGTGGGAGAATTATAAAGTAATGGGTGCATCGGTACATCCATTTCTGTATCCCGAGATTATGAATCAGAGAATCTACAACCTGACAATATATGAAAAGTTGTATGAATTATACAATAAGTATACGAGGGACACTTTATATGAAAACGTAGCAAGTGAAGAGAACAAAATGATACGGAAACATTTTGGACCCGATATTCCGGATCTCAGGAAACTTCAGGATAATACTGATATGATGTTTTTAAATGTTAATCCGATTTGGGACGGAAATCGCCCTGTGCCACCGAGTGTCGTCTATTTGGGAGGATTGCCCCAGAAACCGCATAAGGAATTGCCTCAGGTAAGCATTGGGGAGATATAAATATAGGTCATTTGATAGTTCATTTGAACTGCGTACAGTACAGACGTGTTGTAAACAATTTGCAAATATAAAAGTTACTTAAAAATATCCATTAACCGAATATAATACTTATAACTGTGTTACTCAAGTTTTAAAGCCTATTGCACTAATTGTGAGACTTTATATCTTTTGCTGCGAAGGAGCTCGACATCCAAGCAAAGGTAACCGCTCTTCACCCCCTCGGGGAAAAGAGACAGGCTCATTATTTTCTTACCTGTTCGCTCAACTTGATAAACGAGTATTTGTACCACAGATCATGAGCGTAATACGATCACCGCCTGGAAGTGGCCTAAGTGGTGGTCTAAGTGGTTCGGAACCTAATCTGTCGAACACTGAAACAGTATCAGGTCTTCAGAATAATCCCAACCAAGTTATATTCCGTAATAAGCGAAAGTTTATTGAAAACACTAAGGAAGAATTAAGCGAATTCAGAGAACAAATGTTGGAAATGATGGCTACAATTACAGCTAACCAAAAAGAATTTATAGATAAAGTGTGTGCGGATATTTCAACCATAAAGGAGAGAGTGGATGATATAAAAATTACTATAAGTAACCTCGCTACTGAGCAAAACAAATTGAAATTAGATATTTCTAAAGTACAATTAAAAGCAAATGCCACTGACAAAAAGCTCGAAAAGATGCAATCTGAGATTGATGCGATTAAAGAGAACTCAATTTCCGCTATACCATCGCTTGTTACATCGGATGCGTATGAATCCATTATGACCGAGGTTAGAGAACGTGAACTAAGGAGAAAAAATATTATAATTGTGGGAATAAAAGAACCAGCCTCAGCCTCTAAAGACGAAAGGTCACAGTCAGATATGGAGCAAACTCTTAAAATTATAAAGATGGCAGGGGTGAATACTTCTCCTGAAAAACTTTTCCGTCTCGGTAAATACCACCCCAGCAAAAATCGTCCTTTGAAAGTATGCTTCAAATCATGGGAAACTGCAACATCTATATTACGTAGCAAAAATGATGTCAACTGTGACAATATTAAAATATTATCAGATAAGACACCCCAACAGCAACAATTTCTGAAAAATCTCAAGGATGAAATAAAATGTCGATTTGATAATGGTGACAAAAATCTAACAATTAAATATATCAGAGGGGTGCCGAAAATAGTTGAAATACCTGCAAAAAACCAACTTCAAAACTCACCTTTAATGAAAACTCTAACCCAATAAACGACATAACTTACCAAATAAGTGACAACTACAACGACATCATCACGAGCAACAAATCTATAAAATTCTTGTATGCAAATGTACGCAGCATTGCTAAACCTGGAAAATTGGATGAACTAAAGTGTGTAGTTGAATCTTTTCGCAGTACCATAAATATAATTATACTTACTGAAACATGGATAAAAACCGATGATGAAGCTAAGAGACTTCAAATACCTGGTTATACACACTATTACAACTACAGGAACGGTGCAAGGGGTGGTGGAGTATCAATTTTTGCTCACAATAATATGAAACACCACTTGATTGAGGAACTATCCCTGAATGACAACCACTATTTATGGATACATCTTGATAAGTATTCTCTCGATATAGCTGGCATCTACCGAAAACCAGACGCATCTAACATCAAAAACTTCCTTGAAACTTACACCAGACAATTGCATGGGCGGAAAAGAGCCATCATATTGGGAGATTTTAATATTAACCTACTGAGTTTGGATCAGACTACCATCAAATACAAAGAAGAACTACAAACTGGTGGTTATAAAGTTATAAACAAAGTCGAGGATAAATACTGTACCCGTGAAACTGCTACAACGAAAACTATAATAGACCACGTATGCACAAACCTTCCTGATACCAAGTTTCATCTTGCCGTAATTGCAACTGCCATGTCAGATCATAATCAAATATATTTAGAAGTTAAGAAATATCAACCAGAACCACCTAGAAAAGTAAAATATGAAGCTATAAATTATGAAAAACTGTTCAATACTGTAAGAGAGTGGAAGTGCACTAATGAAGAAAATCTGTACCAAAAATTTGAGGAAAAGTTACTAAATAGTATCACTAGCAGTAAAATAATTAAAACTAAAGTACTGAATCCGCCTAGACAAGATTGGATAAATAAAACGATCATAAGTATGATAAATAAAAGAAATGCATTATGGAGATTGCACAAAAGAAACAAAAATGACCCATTATTGCTGCAAAAATTTGTGAATACAAGAAATGAAGTCGGTCAAGTTATAAAACAAACAAAAAGTACTTATTACCTAAATGCTTTTGACAAATCCAATAGAAACCCAAAAATATGTGGAGTCTTATAAATGATCTCTCTAGGAACAAGATTAGAGAGTCACCAACACCGAGTAAACTCCTAACGCCATCTGGAGTTTTGACTAATCAGACTGACATTTGTGAGTGTTTTAATGACTTCTTTTCTAATATTGGATCAGTTCTGGCTAGTCAAATACCCAAACAATACCAAAACAATCTCACACACACTAAAGGAACTCAGGCAACTCAAAACTTGACCCAGCTTTCACAAATAGACCCATGCACCTCTGATGAAATTGCAAAAATAATTGATAACCTAAAAGTAAACACTAGCTCCGGCTTAAACGGTATAAACACAAAATCAATAAAATGCTTAAAAGAATTAATACTTAGCGAACTCACTTTTTGTATAAATAAAAACCTGCAGCTAGGAACTTTCCCAGACAGTCTCAAAATTGCCAAAGTAAACCCCATCTACAAA
The DNA here is from genome assembly GCA_017933935.1 of Sesamia nonagrioides. Lineage (NCBI taxonomy): Eukaryota > Metazoa > Arthropoda > Insecta > Lepidoptera > Noctuidae > Sesamia > Sesamia nonagrioides. Next base: position 48,768 of record JADWQK010001844.1, on the reverse strand, counting down.
AATGGAAGTAAATCGGATCCAGGAAATTTTCGTCCGATTTCAGTCTTGCCAGTTTTGTCAAAAATCTTTGAACGTGTTTTATACAACCGCCTCGATAAACATCTAAGAGAACAAAACTTTCTCTTCGACAAACAATACGGTTTTAGACCAAACTCCAACACGCTCTCTGCTACAATAGATCTAATAACAAAAATCAAACTAAGTATTGACAAAAAGCAGATAGCGTTAGGAATTTTCATAGACCTAAAAAAGGCCTTTGACACAATAAGTCACGAGCTATTATTAAGGAAACTAAATGACATTGGCGTCACTGGTACCGCATTTGATATCTTCAAAACTTACCTAACAAATCGTTATCAAGTCGTTAAGATCAACGAAACACAAAGCCGTCCTAAAATCGTAAATTTTGGCATTCCACAGGGATCAATATTAGGGCCGCTATTATTCCTGATCTACATTAATAATATATATGCAATTGGACTGAAAGGCGATGTATCGTTATACGCAGACGATACAGCTTTATTCTACTTTGGACACTCCGTGGACGCTGTCATGTGCGACGCTCAGGATGACTTACAACTTTTAAATATGTGGTTTCAGTGCAATCTACTCACCATAAATATAGCCAAAACCAACTACATAATCTTTGCTGCAAAGAATAAAAAAACGTTATATAATTCACAATTAACGATAAATAACCAACCAATCAAAAAAGTTGACCATGAAAAGTATCTTGGATTAATTTTGGATAAGAACTTAAGCTGGAAGCCGCATATAGAAAAGGTTAGGACTAAATTGACGTCTCTCACGGGAGCCCTACGAAGTGTCGTCCAGTGTCTTCCACGTCAAGTACGATATAATGTATATAACACTCTTATAAAACCTCACCTGGACTATCTGATAGAAGTATGGGGGACATCAGCCAAGACAAATATTCAAGCATTACAAACGGCACAAAATAAGTTAATAAAAACACTCTTCCAATATGATTATAGTACACCCACACAAAAAATATACAATGAAACCAAGCTAATGAATATATCACAAACATACATATACAATAACTGCATATTAATTAGAAAGATACTCAATAAAAACATTCACACATAAATACATTTCACAAAAAACATCAAAAACACAACATTGGGCTTAGAAACGCTAATGATATACAGTTATACTCACCGCGCACTAACTATGGCAAAAAAAGTGTAATGTACGAAGGTGCAGCATTGTACAACAAATTACCAAAAAAAAATTAAAAACGCAAAGTCTATGTTAATATTTAAAAAGCATTTAAAATTGCATATATTTAATCAAGCGAGCGCACCTTAGTACATGCCACATCTAGTTGTGCGTGGTCCATGTTGTGCTAACAATCTACCCTACATATTTTTATTTTCTTTATTTTTATTTTTGTATAATGTCTTACTGTACTGTACGTCTTAAATATTTGTTTAATTTAGTATTTAAAAATTTCTCATGTAAGTGATTAATTTCTTATGGGAAATAAAGATATCTCAAACCTCAGGTCCACAAATAGATGTTCAATTTTTGTTTATTATTATATAGGTACAAGATTTTAATTGCTGAACACCATAACTCAAAAGTAGAATCAGTACCAAAATAAAGAATATTAAAAATGTATTTACTAAATAGCACTAGATTAGAATAATTAGTTATCACTTTTTTTCGAAGATACTTAGTAAATAGACATATTTTGTTGTAATTTTTTCTGTCATTTTTATTGCTTTTTCTCCTTTTATTGCTACTGTATTTGGCCCTTTCATATGGCATTGTATTAAACAAAAAATACAATGAACAACAACACTGTACAGAATATTATGTTAATAGTACACCGTAGACTATTTACACTATTTGTCTCCTTCTCCTTGGTATTTCATCCAAAAGTTGAATGTTAAGGATCACTCTTAAGGATGTTATTTGATTAGACAGGACTTAAGTGACATCTATCTTCAGATTTTATAATCTCAGTCTTTATTTTTTTTGTTTAAATATTGACATTATGTTATGATATTTGAATTGTATTGTACCTTTATTTATAATGCTATATGCAAACAACGTGTCATACTGACGTCACGCAAATCCTGCATCTCGCAAGCAGAGTTTACTGTGCAACTAGCACGCATACAAGTTTACCACATCTATGGTGGTTATGATCTAGTGGTTATGATTACAAAAATTCACACAAACCGTCACTCTACGATAAATTCTAGTAATGTATTCTACAGTAACCAATTACATTGGAAGCCAACCCAAACATAATTAGGAGAGGGATAGGCACATTTAGACGTCTGGATACATAACTACTAATCTTTAAACATTCTTCTTTGCAGGATTTAAAATCATATTTAGATTCATCAAAGCAAGGTGTTATTTACATCAGTTTTGGTACAAATGTGAAACCAAGTCTTCTTCCCCCGGAGAAGATACAAATGCTAGTGAAAGCTATTTCCAAAATGCCCTACGATGTACTGTGGAAGTGGGACAAAGATGAACTGCCTGGAAAGTCAGCTAAAATCCGAATATCCAAGTGGTTGCCGCAGTCAGATTTACTTAGTAAGTAAAGTTGTTGTGTTGTTAACACAACAATTGCATTGCACTAGATACGTTAGACTGCGATGGTAATAATCTAAGCAAACTCATATTCGAAGTGATGCGCGTGTGTGTGTGTGTTTAACGTAGATACATATAAGCATACTTCTGCTTATATGTATCTACTTAATTACTATTTACTTAATCATACCTCGTAAATATTTACCACATTTGACAACAATTTAATGCGTATTAATGGTAGAATCACCAAGGACTCCACGTGGTAGGCTCGACCTTGTATGGAGCTAATACACAAAATTAACACTTTGCATTTTTTTTTATGTAAACCTGTCTATTAATTCAGTCTATAATTAAACCAAAAAAATCTTTTTTTTTTTTTTAATAGTTATAAACTAGTGCTTGACTGCAATTCCGCCTGATGGTAAGCAGTGATGCAATCGTTGATGGTAAAGCACACTAGTTAAGCCTATTCACCAAAAACTGAGTGAATAGGAAGGAAGACGGCAGTTGAGCGAGGTGATGCAATGTTTAACCAACAACACGACCAACGATGTTGCGCCAGAGGATGATCTGGAGAGCCTTCACGACCAAACTCCCGATACAACAACATTAGGCACATCGTACCCGCCACACATCGCAACACAACTGCTCAGACCTGTTCTCCGTACGGCTTCACCAGACATCATGCCGGAACACGACGAATCGCTTGGCGGCAAGACTTTGTCTGGTGGGTGGTAACTTATGCCGGCGGCTGATGTTGTTGCCTACCACCGAGAATCTTGAATCTACTATTTATTTGTATATTACAATATTTTTACGTAGCTAAGATTGAGCTTATTTAACCAAACACTTATGTGTGAGCCAAACTAGTAAGCGGGTAAAAAAGTGAATTCGAATCAATTAGTCAAGTGGCAATGGGCGGGGCACATTCCACGTCGAACCGATAGCCAATGGGGCTGTAAGGTTCTGGAGTGGCGGCCACGTACCGGAAGACGCAGCGTAGGGAGACTCCCAATAAGGTGGACGGATGACCTGGTGAAGGTCGCCGGAAGCCCAAAACAGTTATTTTGGAAAGCCTTGGGGGAGGCCTTTGCCCTGCAGTGGACCTCTATAGGCTGAAAAAGAAGAAGACTAAGAATACTCGTTCCGCAAATAATACTGAACAACACAGATTTCAGACTAAAACCAAAACGCTTTTTGCCCCCATTTTTTTAATTAGACTATTTAGTTCTGTTCCTTTTTTGTCACTAAACTCTAGGAGTACTTTTACGTCTGACAAAAAAAAAATGACCCTTGTTTTGGCAGTACAACTACTTTTTATTTTATGATGTACAGACGAGTAGGGTAATTAAGTAACACACTCTCAGTAGCAATGGGTTTCATTTTGACAGTTGAACAACATTCATTGCGTTATTCACATTGCCGACTAGACAGTGAGCAGATTCATTTTTGAAACCTATACTAATGAACTAGCAATAAGCTTAAAAATGATTCCAACTGCAATAGTATGTTACACAATTAGGGTGCTATGCTCAGCACCCTAATTGTGTAACATCCAAAACTATCAAAATTCTATTAAAGAAATTTCACAGTTTGTTGTACATTGATGTGCTGGCGATAAAGTAGTTACGAACTTTAACTAAAATATCTCCATTGACAACAATATTAAAGGTAACCTTTCTTCTCTTTAGAACATCCCAAGATTAAACTGTTTGTAACACAAGGAGGTCTGCAGTCAACAGACGAGGCTATCACAGCAGGGGTACCTCTGGTTGGTATACCAATGTTGGGCGATCAATGGTACAATGTAGAGAAATATGAAGTACATAGAATAGGAGTCAAACTTGAATTGGAATCGATATCTGAAGAATCATTTACCAATGCCGTACAAAAGGTTATTGGAGATGACAGGTAAACGTAAATTGTATACTGTAACTATTCATAATGACATTGGGTTTTTTTGAACATATTGTATATAAACTTAATTTGCCAGCGGTGGTGTTTCCGTCGGACTACAATTTGAGTGTCTTCAAGGCTAGTTTATAATTTATAAAAACAAAACCTACAGTAAAGAAACAGAACCTATCCAACAACAAACTTGTACTTTAATGTTGAATCATTTTTTTTTAAATTTTTTTTAGTAATCCCTTTTATAAAACTTTGTTCACAAAATAAACTAAATTGAAGTTCAGTGCATCTTATTCTTTCCATCTCATTAGAAAAAGACAGACGATAAATAAATAATTTAGTCCCGTCGAATAATATGAATTGTTTATAAAATATAAGTTTTTAAATAGCAGAAGAATAATCATTGTGTTTCTCTTTCAGTTACCGCAAAAACATTGTCAACCTAAGGACACTCATGCTCGACCAACCAATGCAACCATTAGAACGCGGAATGTGGTGGATTGAGCACGTGTTGCGTCACGGCGGCGCGAAGCATCTTCGAGCGCCCGCCGCCAACATGTCATGGGCGCAGTACCTCGAATTTGAACTCCTTGCAATAGTATTAGGAGTTTTATTGTCCGTATTTATAATTTTAGTCACTTTACTATATAGTTTATACAAGTTTATTACTAATAACTATATTAGTAATATAAAGATTAAAAGTAATTAACGTAGCTGAAAATGTTGTTGATTTATTCTGTAAAAATTCAGCGTGACAACTTAGCTAGATGACACTCAAAATAAGACTGAATGAGTTCTCAATACTGTCAATCCTCATTATTCGTAGAATGACAAATGAATGAAGTGCAAAGCTTATTGACTTTATGACTTTATATCAAAATATGTAAAGTTCTGAATACAAATTTAACAGTAAATAACGCAAATATCTTGCACGAGGAACGTGCGTGTTTTTTACATACTCTAAACGCTTCCACGCCGGGAGTTTGGCTCAGATTCCTACGCCAGTTGCGTGGTGCGTTATTGTATTTGATAGACCACTTAGATTTAATGCCAGTTTTTTGAACACGCAAGTGATTGTTGCATGAATTTTACTGTATGCCAGCGGCGAGGTACCTGCGACAGGAACACACCGCCTTCCTTGTCAAGTTATATGGAATAGACTCCTGCCGGGTTCGAGTTACTAGCAAGCGGCAGCGAAGGCAGATCCTTACCCCATGAGCCAGAGAGACTCGACAGGCTTGAAAGACATGAAACATGGCCACTGTTCCGTGAAAGGTACGCCCGGCTAGCTCCCGCGCCCGCTCCACTTAAATCAGTCTTCTTACTGAGAAACGCCAGAGCGCTAGCACCGGACTATACGCACAACGCGCATTAATTACCAACTCAAACACAATCGTCGCACACAGACTCCGCGCGATCACACGCAAGACGCAAGCCTCCACGAGTACAAGATGCCCCAAAATGCACGCTAGGACGTCTACTAGCGTACAGACCGCCGCGCGGCTAGAGCGTCACATGCTGCCCTCAGGGCGCGCCGACGACGGGAACGTTTTCGTGCCTTCTGGCAATAATCTACTCTACTCAAAGAATGAACCAAGTATATTCAGGAAGTGTTTTAATGTTAATAATAATATTTATAATCGAAAAGAAACCAAAGTTCATTAGACGACAAATAAATAAAAGTCATGTTTACATCACGTATAATGTGTGCGTATAATAAAGTTGGTATTTATAAAACAATTGACGTATGTGCTATATAATAAGAATGTCTAGAAGTGATAATATATATATTCGGGTTGTTGCGTAACATAATAACAATGACTAGGAGAGTAGCGGAGGCCTATTAGGTAATATCGGCAACTTGTAGGTCGTAAATTTGGTCGCTTTACTTTGTGTAAATTATTTCATTACAACTGTCACACACAACATACACACAGAACATCGTGAAAGAACAGCTATGTCCTCGAGCCAAAACTTCAAACAAATGTGACTTCTACATCTAATAAACTAGCTCGCTTTACCATCAACGATTAAACCACTGCTCACCATCAGGCGGATTGCGGTCAAAGACTATGTTATAATGTTTAAAAAACTGTTCAATTTCCAATCGAATGTGTGTTAAATTTCCAATTGAAAACTTAATTATAATGATAATAATGATACCACTGGTATCATTAATCAACCCGCTGGTCATACACGCACGCCTGCTGCGACTTTTAACGATGTAAGTTAATTTAACAATATTATGAGTTCGTTAAAAGTTATAATTTATTAATCGTACCAAGAATGGGTTTAAGCAGTAAGTTGTGTTGCGACATCGCAACACAACTTACTGCATAAACACATGTGCCGGGTACGATGCGCCAAATGTTGTTGTGTCGGGAGTTTGATCGTGGACGGTCTCCAGATCAATCTCCCTCTGGCGCAACATCATTGGTCGTGTTGTTGGGTTTAACATTGCATCACCTCGCTCAACTGCCGTCTTTCTTCTTATTCACTCAGTTTTTTTTCTTAGTGAACCTGCCGGATGAGCTACAAATGTAACATCTACATCTAGTAAACTAGCGCGCTTTACCATCAACGATTGCATCACTGCTTACCATCAGGTGGGATTGCAGTCAAGCACTAGTTTATAATATTGAAAAAAAATAGGACCGTTTACTTCTATCATCTGTAATTTTTTATTTTAAATAATTTGTTTCACTCAACTAAAATTAATTAAATTACACTCACCCTTTCGCAAAAGATAGGTAAGAGAACGGCAGGTCAACGGCGCTACCCGAAACTGTCAAATATTCGTAATCAACATTGATCTTTAATGTTTATGCAAGAAAGATAATAGTCTAATGAAGAAACTTGACAGTGTGCTGTCGTCTATTAATTCAAAATAAATTTGATGAAGAAGAACTACGCTAGTCCCTTATTCATGTATGACTGTAAATGAGCAGATGTCGATTATACAGCCGCAATCACTGACATCTTATCAACGGACTTCAGTGATATATTGACTATCCAAGACCCAAACGCTGCCGCTGAGTATCTGGTCTCCACCATTGGTTCTGTCATCGCCAATAACTCCAAATCGGTACACATTTCTTCAAAACGGCGAATCCTGAAACCTTGGATAACAAATGGACTGCTCCGCTGTATCCGAAATAGAGATGGTATGGCTCAAACACTAAAAGCAGACCCTGAAAACTTCATTCTCATGAGTATATTTAAGCGATACCGTAATTTCTGTAACAAGCTTCTTAAGAATTTAAAACACGCATACGAAAGGAAGGAATTCCAAATGGCGAAAAATGACCCTAAAGCCACCTGGAAAGTCATTAAAACTTTAACTGGAACTAGTCGTAATGCCAAATCTCCTAACGAGCTGTTAACAATCTCCTCAGATGAGAAGTCCTCGGTCAATGAAGTCAATGAATTTTTTGCCAATGTTGGTAGGAACTTGGCTAACAAATTCTTCCCTAACTCGTGCACTTCGGATTATTCTCTAGATTCTCAGCCTTCTAACTCCCTAGTACTCCTTCCTACTGATGAAGTGGAGGTATCGAACCTCATTATTGGGCTGCGAACAGATGCTGCGGTTGGTTGGGATGGCATTTCATCGAGAATGTTAAAATCCTGTCTGCCCGCGATTGTCCCAGCCATTACTCATATCTGCAATTGTTCTATCTCAACGGGATGTTTCACCAGGGTCTTCAAAAGGGCTATTGTTCACCCAATCTTCAAAAAAGGGGATAGACACGGTGTAGATAATTATAGACCGATCTCAGTATTGCCTGCCATCTCTAAAATATTAGAAAAGATCTTAAATAAACGACTGGTGGACTATCTTGAGTCCAACAAGTTACTAAGTGATAACCAGTACGGTTTTAGACGTGGCAGGTCGACTGAAAATGCTGTTGCTGCATTGGTAGACCATGTGGCATCTAAGCTAGATGACAAAATGAAATGCTTGGCTATCTTCTTGGATCTTTCTAAGGCTTTCGACACCGTGTCTTTTCCCCACCTCTTATCTAAGCTTAAAGCCTCGGGTATTCGCGGACATGCCTTAAAAATCTTCCGGGATTACCTGTGTGATAGAACTCAATGCGTTAAAATAAATGATGTTGTTAGTGACACCATTTCTTTGAGTTTTGGCGTTCCTCAGGGCTCAATCTTAGGTCCTACCCTATTTCTAATCTATATCAACAACTTATGCAAAACGTCTCTAATGAATTGCTCAATCTTCACTTACGCAGATGACACAGCTTTACTGATTCATGGTAGTGATTGGTCTGAAACAGTACAGTATGCGGAACTTGCTTTAAACTCAGTGATGGAATGGTTGTCAAGAAACATCCTAACTTTAAATCTAAGCAAAACGGTATACTTACCTTTCTCCTTATTGTCCACCAACATTCCTCCTGCGGAATCAATGATGCTTAGAGCCCACACTTGCTCATTCGGTCTATCTTCGTCACAATGTGGCTGTCCTCAAATCAACAGATGCGATTCAGTCAAATATCTCGGTGTCTGGTTGGATGGCTCTCTGAGCTGGAAACCTCACCTTAATAATCTCATATCGAGAGTCCGTAAGTGCATATTTATTTTTAAAAAGCTAAGGCACTCCGCTGATCGCCTTACGATGAAAACTGTCTATTATTCCCTATGCCAAAGCTTAATTAACTACTGCATCACGGTGTGGGGTGGGACCCCTAAGACAATCTTCATCCCTCTTGAACGAGCACAAAGAGCGGTTCTAAAGGTTATGACATCGAAGCCATTTAGGTATCCCACCACGGCTCTCTACAGCGAATGTCAGGTCCTCACAGTGAGACAGCTGTTTATTCTTGCTACTATTCTCCGCAAACATCCTTATGTGGTTTACGATCCGAATGCTATTAAAAAGCGTAGACACTTCGATGTATGTGCAACACAGAGATGTAGAACGGCCCTTGCTCACCGTCATTTTAATATACTGTCAAGCCACCTATATAACAAAATAAATAAATACTGCCGCATTGCTCCCATGTGTCTAAATAAATGCAAAACTGAGGTCACCAAGTGGCTCCTGACATTGACCTATAATAAGACTGAAGACTTATTAAAGATTTCGCTCGGCTGATATTATAAATATGTTAATATATTCATATTAATTAATTGAACATATAAAGGTTCCCATAGTTTTTATCACACAAACACACCTAAAAACACACACAATATATTCACACACACATTCAGACACACACACACACACGCTCACACACACACACAAAGGTACATAAACACATATGATGACGTACTGTGCTCGTCCTGCAACTAATGTGTACAATGATTGGGCGAAGACGCTGGCACCCTAAACACAAGTTTAATCTTACATGGGGTGCCAGAGCTCGACAATAACTCTGTTTCCATAGTTGCTTAGTATTTATATATATGTATTCTTGTTGTACTATTTATTGTGGCAATAAAAATCTTTTTTTTTTTTTTTTTTAGATTTGTAATCTGATCAATATTATCTCTACAATCAGAAACTAATTTCATGAAATTAATAATATTTTATACTGATACGCCACTTAGCTAGGAGGCCCCTAGTACTATAACCAACCGTCAGCTGTATGCGCTCGGTAACCACACTGCAATAATTTCTAAATGTATTTGGGAAAAAATATAACATGGTGTAAAAATTATTAGAATAGATTCAGTTGTTTATTCTGAACAAACTATATTCAGGTTTAGTATAAAGAAAAAATAACGTTGTATAGAGAAATTACCTATCTGACCTCGTCAATCCAGTAACTCTGTAACTGGATACCTCCAAGACTATTTTTGTCAGTTCTACCCGGTTCCTAACGATGTAGTGATTGTCAAACTTTCAGTAGCATTGAGTAACAACATTTTTCTCGATGGTAGGCCATAACATCGGCTGCCGGCAGAATTTACCACCCACCAGACAAAGTCTTGCCGCCAAGCGATTCGTCGTGTTCCGGCATGATGTCTGGTGAAGCCGTACGGAGGACGGGTCTGAGCAGGTGTGTTGCGATGTGTACCGGGTACGATGCGCCTAATGTTGTTGTGTCGGGAGTTTGGTCGTGGAGGGTCTCCAGATCAATCCTCTGGCGCAGCTTCGTTTGGCCGTGTTGGTCTTGGGTTTAACATTGCATCACCTTTTTTTTTTTTTTTTTTTTTTTTTTTTTTTTTTTTTTTTTTTTTTTTTTTTTTTTTTTTGACGCTGTGGTAATGCATTTACGCACCATACCCCGAAGGGCGTGTGTGGGACTCGCCCAGCCGAAGCCGGGAATACCCACTAAACCCACAGCGGCACAACGACATCGCCTGAGTGGCGGGGTCATGGGAAAATGGCAGAGCCTAACTACCAATCCCCCGCCGGCGATTCCCGCCTAGGGCGGGCCCACAGTGGTCCCTCCACTCCACAGGGAGGGGCCGGGCAACATTGCATCACCTCGCTCAACTACCGTCATCCTTCCTATTCCTTAGTTTTTTAAGTGAATAGGCTTAATAAACTAGTGCGCTTTACCATCAACGATTGCATCACTGCTTACCATCAGGCGGGATTGCAGTCAAGTACTAGTTTATAATAATAATAAAAAAAAAAAATTCATTGCGTTCTTTAATTTGTAGAGCAGACACATTTTTTGAACTTATGGAACTATGGATTAGCAATATGCTTCAAAATGATACCAATTCATAATAATCGTTTGTTACGCAATTAGGATGCTGGATTAACGACTCTAAGCACTTTCCGCGGCACTGGGCTCTCAACATGTAATGGAAGGTAATCTGAATCGCCGTGCCGGTGCCATTTAATGAAAATGAGAAATGGAATCAAAACGAATGAAAATAAAATAAATGAATGCGATGAGTTTACAGCGAGTTTTTTTATTTGACAAGATTTAATTCAGTTTTTGTTAAGATGAATTTTTGCAAGATATTTCCTACTGGTTTATTAAATTGTATTCTCTCAAACAGAATGGAGCAGGTTGGAGGAGGCCTTTGTCAACTGGCAAACGGACTTACAGAAAACAAAGAAATGTCTTCTGAAATGAAACAATTTATGAATATTTTTAGTTTTGTAGAATTGTATCATAATCATAACAGTGTATTAGTATAAAAAACTTAAATTTAAATAAGTATGCCCCAAGTAAGTATGTCCTATGACTTTTTATGTGCAGCGGTGGTTCAGAAGAACCTTTTTTTTATTTGCGATGGGAAATCATCAAATGACCTCTCCCGCTCTGGGCGGAGCGGAAGGGCGTGTCAGACTTTTACTAACTAAAACCCACCGGTGTTTCTTCACTTGCCTGTGCGCCAGGGCACGGTTTCTTTTTTAACCAACCCGCGACCCTAACCCAGGAGGCATCGGTCGCGTCATATATCGGGGACTTGAAGGTGCCGCTTGGCACCAAATGTCGTGCGGTGTGCCACAGGGATCGGTTTTGGGACCGCTCCTGTGGAACATCGGCTACGACTGGGTGCTGAGAGGCGAGCTCCCGTCGGGCGCCGACTTGCCGGAACACTCGCCATTCTGCGCAAGCCGCAGAGGGCGATGGCCGTCAGGGTCGTCCGCGGGTATCGCACGATTTCCTACGAGGCGGCTTGCGTCCTGGCCGGATCCCCGCCCTGGGACCTAGAGGCGAAAGTACTCGCGTCGTTGTACCGATGGCGCGAGGAAGAGCGGACACGAGGCCCCAGTCCGGCGCAGCGGCAGATCGAGCTGCGCCGACAGGCCCATCAGGTCCTGGTGGTGGACTGGCGGCAGAGGCTTATGCGCCCTACCGCCCTACCTACTTATGCGTGCTACCGTCGAGGCGATCCGGCCAGTACGACGATTGCCTCGGGAGAAGGCACGGCTCCCTGTCGTTCAGGGTGACGCAGGTACTGTCGGGGCACGGCTTCTTCGGCAAGCACCTGCGTCGCTTAGGCAGGGAGCCGGACGCTCGGTGCCACCACTGCGCCCAATGCGGGGACGATACGGCGCAGCACACGCTCGCCGTGTGTGTAGCTTGGGTGGAGCAGCGCCGTGTCCTCACAAATGAAGTAGGAGGCGACCTGACGCTGCCGGCAATAGTGCGGAGGATGGTCGGTAGCGCAGTGTCGTGGAACGCGGTGGTGTCCTTCTGCGAGGACGTGATGTCGCAGAAGGAAGCTGCGGAACGGGAGAGGGAGATCTCAACTCCCTTCCCGGGCCGCAGAAGACGCACCGGGCGCCGAAGAAGGGCGGATAAGGCCCTTTTCCGCCCCCCATGAATGGGACCAGTGGCGAGGGACATGGGGAAGTCCCCGCCCCCTATTCGATGGACCCCGATGCGGAGGCGCGTGCGAGTGTCAGCGTGCGCCTCTGAGGTGATGCACGGGGTAGTTCAACACCCCACTACTCCGTGCAGGAGACGAGGCCCGGACAGACCGGGCCAGCATAAGAGGGTGGGGCCGTGGAAGAATTTAGACTCCCGCGGCTCCACGCGCGCTCGTGATAAAAGAGATACCGGGGTGGATTTAGTCAGTAAAAGTCTGACAGACCCCGTCGCCCACCCCAGGGCGGTGGACATCCTATGAGGATTTCCACCTCGAAAAACAAAAAAAGAGGCATCGATCTTCGTGGACCCCGTCACGGTGGATTTCACTTTACAATACAAAGACATGACGTCTACAAACCCTTGTTGACCCTGCGTGGTGAAATACGGCTCCCACGTAGAGGAGGCCTGTAAGTGTAGTATAATATATCGCTGCTTCAATTCAAAACTGCCATAAATAAAAAAAATCCAAAAATGTTTTTATTGCAAAAATACAATCCTAAACCTTTATATTTTCATATTTGTAAAAGACTCCCATAGATTTTGGATTCTAAGATGCAAAACCCCGCAACTGTTAGTTTTGAATTTAAGTTTTAAACGCGCAAAATATAATCAAAACCGCCATATTTTTAGTTGCGCTTGGAAAAACGAACTTCTTTTGTGCAAAAGTGCCACATCTCCAAAATTAATGTCTGTTAATTATTATTTTTAAAAAGAAAACAACACCATTTGGAAATACTGCAGTTTTGCATAAAGGATTCACTTAAGTATTACATTATTTTTAAATCAAAAGAACCATATTTCAAAACCGTTTGTTTTGCATAAAAGATATACCTAAAGAAACATTATATTTTCAAATTAAAATGAATTTATCAAACAATGTGTTCGTTTTGGATTTAATTTAGTTAATATGAAGTACAGTATTTCAAAATGGTTTCTTTTCAATATTAAAAAGACTGTTTTTTTCTATTATAATTCTAAATTAAGACGACATTTTTCAGAAATACATTACTTTTTCTTTGATTTTGACAGGGTTGTTTGAGTAAAATATTTAGTATATTTTACCTGACGTTATCTCAAAACAAATTTATAGTTTTTACGTATTGTATTCACATTTATTCCGAAGGTATGTTGAACGGTCGGCATGCGTTGGTCGGTTGTAGGTATTTTATGTTAAATATCATTTTATTTTTGCGTGATTTATTTTGTTGTATACTAGTTATTGTTTTGATAGTATTTTTGGAAGTTTAGTAATTTTAAAAACGCCAGGGTTTAAATAGGTCACATAGGTGGGGCCTGCTTAAGTACATTGTATTATTATTTATTACAGAATGAGTAGAAGAGTCCGTAAAATACTCAACAGGGTGAGAGGTAACAGTAGAAGTAGCAGCAAACTGACAATCCAATGTTGGAAGAACCAGATGTGTTTCTAAAAGAGTCTATGGATAGTAATTCTATACGTGACAGTCAGCAGGGGGGGGGGGGGTAATAGTAAGGGGAATAATAGACAAATACGAACGAGAACACGTTCCTGTATAAAACATTCACCAAACAAACTTTATAATCAAAAGTTAAATGTAGCGCAAGCAAAGAAACATGGTATTCTTTACCTTATTGATAAAAATATTATTCCTAAATAATATAAATCGTTCTTTGAAAATCTCTAGGGCTGATAATTTAGATTAAGAGTAACGCAGTGACCATTGAGTACGTAATTTGGTCAAGTAACTTATATTACTAATGATACATTTTAACTTAGTTTATATTAACAAAATATTGTTGTTATTTTATGATCTCATAAGTGATTCAATTTATTTTTAAAATACTATTATATTTTTAAGATTTTAATAGTTATGTTCGATTCACGATTGACGGGTCACTCCGGGACCGGTTGCCGTAAACGGAATGCCACTCGAAGTTGTTTCAGAATATGTATACCTCGGGCAAACGTTGCAATTAGGGAAAAACAACTTCGAGAAGGAGGCAAATAGAAGGATCAGCTGGAATGGGCAGCATTTGGTAAACTTCGTCGGGTATTTTCGTCGCCCATACCCCAATGTTTGAAGACAAAAATCTTCAACCAGTGCGTCCTACCCGTCATGACTTACGGAGCCGAGACGTGGACACCAACGGTCAGACTAGTCCATAAGTTTAAAGTCGCTCAGCGAGCTATGGAGCGGGCTATGTTGGGCGTCTCTCTGAAGGACCGCATCAAAAATGAGGTGATCCGACAGAGGACCAGAGTCACCGACATAGCTGAGAGGATTAGCAAGCTGAAGTGGCAATGGGCCGGTCACATATGCCGCAGGACCGACAACCGTTTTCCACTCGAGGACTCATTTACCCCTCGTAAATGAGTCCTCGAGTGGAGACCGTGTCTCGGCAAACGTAGCGTGGGACGCCCTTGGGCGAGATGGAGCGACGACATCAAAAAGGTGGCTGGTAGTGGCTGGCGGAGAACTGCTCAGGATCGAGCTTGTTGGCGTGCCATGAAGGAGGCCTATGTCCAGCAGTGGACGAGTAGAGGCTGATGATGATGTTTGATTCTAACTTAACAGTATAATGTCATAGACTTTTATTTCAAACGTTTGGAATACTTTTTAAAAGTTTATAAAAGCTCTGTTTTATTATTAGTTTTGAAAACTTTAGAGTACTTTTGTATAGTAGCAGTTTTTCAGTTTTATTATTTTTCTTTTGTTTCCATTGTTTGAAAAAATATTTAAAAATAATTACTGATTATTTTAATAACAATTTCGATATTTTTACTTGTTATTTTCAGGACAACTTTGATTTGTTTTAACTTTTAGATAGCATTTTAGTAATGTTATTAAATTGAAATGCGATTATTACTATTTTCCTAAAAGTTTTACAGTAAAACGTGATAAATACAATAATTTTTTTGATTTGTGGTTGTTTTGCTCCATATTTTTGCATATTTTTAACATATTTTTATATTCTAAAGCAACTTATCTGCTTATAATTCCTCTAGTATTTAGTTTATTATAAACCTAATTAAAACATTTGATGCGTCTTAAAAATACGCTTCTAATGAAGTATATTATGTATAATACTTGCTACGAAATAAGAAAGAGTTAGGCAAAAAATAGTTTTTATTTTTTTGAATAGTCGTCCTGTAAAAAAGTGTTATTTGGAATTGTGGCAGTTTTGAATTGAAGCAGCGATATGCTAGTTTCATTTAGAAGGAAATTTATTTACAGCCACGATTTTCTTCTTAGCGGGATACATACGTTGCAAAATATGTACTTGTGTGCCTACCAAACCCTGTTTGAAATACGAGCGTGATGTTATGTAACACTTTGCAGTACCACTGGCACACTTTACGATCTCTTGGACTGTAATCCAACAAACGATTTGTTTCCAGACAGATGGACGAAGATTTTGTCTGCATAACAGGATTACTGCGTTGCATGTTGCGGGTTTAATTCCCGCACGAAACAAATATTTGTATGACCTACAAGTACATAGTTGTTCCGGGTCTGGCTGTTTGTGTATGTGAGTTTATATGTTTGTAAACGCACTCACATTACACGAGAAATTCCTATGTAGTATGGGCAAAGGTTTTTTTTTTTTTAAATTATTTGTGTAACTTTTACAGTTAACTTTTTGCGCCCTGCGGTTTCAGTCGCGTAGGTATTTATCCGGAATATCGGGATAAAAAAAACATAACGCATGTTTTATTCCTGATGATAAACCACATGTGTGCCGAATTTCATCCAAATTCGCTAAGTAGTTTTTGCGTGGAAGAGTAACAAACAAACATCCATTCATCCATCTTTTAATCAGAGCTATCGGCTGTAACTTACAAGTTGTATGTCGTAGGTTCGAACTCCGTCAAGCGGTTTACTATGTGTAACTTATTTCATCACTACCGTAAGCCTAGTATGAGCCTTCATTACGAGACTCGATCGTCGATATCGAGCTCGTTTGCCGCTCTCATTGGTAAGTAACGTGACGGGTAACGAGTAGTTATTAACGTATGTAGTGTGCTGCCACATTTTTATGATTTGATTTTAAGAAACACACGAAACCGAAAATTTGGTACCAATTTTTTGAGTATTTTTTTTTTTTGAGTTGAAACCCTTCCGATATCGTTTGATATCATCTAAAGATGCCATGCCCTTGGTATGTATATACCCTTTTTGTTACACGTTGTATATTTATTTTAAATATTTATCTATTTTCCCTATTTATCCCAATGTATTGTACACGTGGCGATTAAGACAATAAATAAATAATAATAAACGCGCGATATCGACGATCGAGTCTCGTAATGAAAACTCATACTAGGCCTACTGCTCTCAAAACGCTGAAAGAAAAAATCGTGTGGAAACCGGCATTTCTTAGAGGCAAAACTTCGAAGACATGTGACATTTACCAACCTGCACTGGGCCGGCGTTGTAGATTACGGCCCACTCCCTCTCACCGAGAGGAGACCTATGTCACAGGATTGGAAACGTTATAGGCTGATTATGTTATGTATACAATATGTAAAGAAAACCCTGTCCGATCCGTGAAGGTATTGTTAGGTATCGATAACTGATTCTACTAATGCCCACAAAGACAGGCTAATCTTAAAAAAAAATCCCCCTAAAAAAATAAATATTATTTCGCAAAAAAAGGTAACTTAATACATGTGCGATAAGCAACCCCTTCCGCGGGCGGCGGGGTGCAGAGCACGCAGTACCTGTGACGGGGTCGCGTCGCTATTCGCTTATAATAATACCGATGTTGTCACTTTTTAAAAAATTACCAAATTTCGGGGAAATTGGAATTATCTCCCGGGAAATAAGGATTATTTCAAAATTCATTAGTATTGTTACTATGATGATTATGTAAAATTTTATATTATATTTGGTCAAGTGTTTACCTAACCTTTATTATCCTTATGGATCGGACAGAGTTTTCTTTACATATTGTATATTTATAAACTTGTTTATAGCCTACTATAAGAGGAATATCCACATAACATTTGATTTTAGGTACATGAAAGATCAGTCAGAAGTCGTGGTGGCTTAATGGTAAAAACACTAAAACACCAGCCTCTCAAGTATGAGTGTGCGCGTTCGATTCCTGGTCAGGCAAGTACCAATGTAACTTTTCTAAGTTATATGTACTTTCTAAGTATATCTTGGACACCAATGACTTATGATTACAAGGAAAACATCTTGAGGAAACCTGGACTTTAAGTCTGAAATCACCAATCCGCATTGAGCAAGCGTGGTGATCACGCTCAATTCTTCTCTGTATGAGAGGAGACCTATGCTCAGCAGTGGGACGATAATAATGATGATGTTTTGTAGGTATGTTTTTATGAACTTATTTATATACTAGCTGACCCGGCGAACTTCATTCCGCCTTAAAGGCAATATCACATGACTACTTTTTAAATTAAGATAATTTTAAATAAATAAATATTATTATTCAATGATTCTTTATTTGGGAGCACAATCTTGGCGGTTCTCCGGAAATCTTTAATGTGCTACAATACTCGCAAACAACATCCATTGGCCCAATGCGAACGCCATTGCGCTATAATATATGCGTATTGAAACGCTGCCCGATTCAAATCAGTATTTGATGAATTTCTTCTTGTGCTTCGTAAATTATCTAGCGCTTGATCTCTGAGGTTTGCTCAACGATTTCGCATTGCCAACCGAGCCGTTTCACGGGCTGCCTCCCTTTGCTCTGGTGAGTGAGAAGCACGAAGTCAACCATACTAAGGCTACGCTCTTCAAGTACAATTTCTTGCTCTTCTTCAGTTCTTTTTTTTTGTTTTAGATGGGAAATCATCAAATGACCTCTCCCGCTCTGGGCGGAGCGGAAGAGCGTGTCAGACTTTTATTGACTAAAATCCACCCGTGTTCCTTCACTTGCCTATCAACGACCAGTGCCATGGTTTCTTTTTTAACCAACCAGCAACCCTGTGGACCAGTCCTCGTGGACCCCGTCAAGGTGTGCTGACATCTCCTTGAGGCGCGTGTAAAATACGACGCGCCGTCAACCCGGGCCTGGTTCTTACCAGGAGGCTAGCTGCCTATCGCTTGCCGCCCGCAAGCCCGCGCCTACGGTGGTCGGGAGTCCGATGTTGCCTCCTGACCAGGGCGCTTCCTGCGGCGGTTTGAGGCGTGAGGGTAGTGGGATTTCCGCTCCCTCACGCGCTCCGCCTCCTCCTTTGCCAGCATCACTGCTTCACAGAAGGAGGTTGCCATGCATTCTTGCTCCAGACTATGGCCCGGACTCGGACGCGAGAGATCGCAGCCGATCGCCACCACGAGGACACGGCTGTGGTTTACCCAAGCCGGGCAGACCTCCACCATTTGCTCCATCGTGTCCTCAGGGCGATGCACACAGTGGTCACCCTGGCGTTTCCTCCCGCCTTATACGGAACAGGACCCTCCCGAAACAGCCGTGTCCGGTGTGGACCTACGTCAGTCGGAAGGTGAGGACGCCGTGGCACCTCTCTAGCTGATCCTCAAAGAGAGGATTTTGATGTTTGTGGCGTGCTCAGTGCTGGATTGCGACAATCACACTTTCCATGTCTCTGTCTGCTGTACTGCGATTTTTCGCGGCAACGGAGTTATGCCTCCTCTCGTCACTCCCACATGTGGGCGAGGGATAGTGTTTCTCCACAATTTAATGGATGTTATTATACATATAAAAGTTTCTTTTTAATTACTCTATCTATTAAAAAAAAAACCTCATCAAAATCTGTTTCGCAGTTTTAAAAATTTAATCATACAAAAGGACATAGGGAAAGAGAAAGTAACTTTGTTTTATAGTATGTAGTGCAGTGGTAAATGTCACAGCAATACAATATTACAAATTTTGAAGTTGAAGTTTGCTTTGGGGCTTTTATTAAAAAAATTAAACCAGCAGAGAGTATTTATATTCCTTGCTTTAAATGAATGCATCAACAAAAGGAAAGCATAACGCTTTCCATGGGTATATTCCTAAATCTGCTGTACGTGTGTACGACAATGATTGTCATCTACATTTGTAACAAAGATATCATGCCTCTCTCTACCCTAGAGCTCTTGTTTCAGTCTCTTTAAGTTAAATAGAAAATCTTAAATATTTATTTATTTCTATTTATTTTTCTCTTTTATTTCATAAGTACAATTTTACTTAAATAAAAAAAAATAACATATTTTTTTTATTTTTTCCCCTTTTAGTTCTTATGTACAATTTTCTTTTTAAGTAACTACAAAAATTAAAAAAAAAAAAACTATAAACTTGGCTAAAACAAAAAAAAAACAGTGTGGTTGCCCGGGTTTGAACCGAGGAACACCAGCCATCGCGAGTAGACCATACCATTATCGCCTACGCCACAGCCGCTATGTCAAGCCGCGCGAAATTAGCGCCCATATTATGCGTGAAATATTGCGAAAGAGAAAACTCGAAAATATGCGCTTTCCCAGACATAAGACTGAGCTAGATCGATTTTTCGTCCCCGAAAACCACGACATATTAATTTTCAGCGAAATCGTTAGGGCCGTTTCCGAGATCACATGCTTCTTCAAGCGATTAGCGCCATCTGCCGGGTTGATTTGTGAATCTAAACGATCCAGGTCGCCACTCAAACGCATACAGAAAAATTCATTAAAATCGGTCAAGCCGTTTAGGAGGAGTTCAATGACATACACACGTACAGCAGAATTGTATATATAAAGATAACCCTCCCTGGCTATCGGATAAAAAGGAATATCCATCGATCATTTTATGTAATTCCTAAAAACAAAATTCAGTCAACAATTCTAAGGCCGAAAAAAATACACGTACGTAGCTTAGTAGGTAGATACTACAGCTATAAAAGTATTATGAAAGCCTGTGTGTAAATCAAATTGTCCAATAAATTACTAGTGAGTTCAACAGTCAAACACGAACCCTGTACGTGAGAATTTAACAGTTGGAGAACTGAAACATTTTTATTTTAGAGAAAATATATCTAGAGAGGGGAAGAGAGAAAAATCTAAATAATTATCCTCAAAAAAAAAATACTGGTATGTTTTTATATTATACGCTTGACCGCAATCCTGCCTGATGGTAAGCAGGGACGCAATCGTTGATGGTAAAGCGCACTAGTTTATTAAGAGCCTATTAACGCTAGCCTTGAAGACACTCAAATTGTAGTCCGACGGAAACACCGCCGCTGGCAAATTGCTCCAGTCCCTCGATGTACGCGGTATAAAGGAGGAGGCGAAACGCTTCGTCCGGATCGTAGTGGTGTTAACAACGTAAGGGTGGAAACCAGCCGTACGACGGGTCGTCCGCTGGTGGAACGGAGATGGGGGAATTAAATCATGCAATTCCCTCGCACACTCCCCGAAATGCATCCTATAGAACACCGAAAGGCTGGCTACTCTACGCCTGTGCTCTAGGCTTTGGAGACCAACTCGAGTTAGATCAGGGTCACCAATCAGCCTCTTTGCACCTCTCTCCACTGAATCCAAAGTGGCCAGGTGACACTTGGCAGCACCAGCCCAAATGTGGCTGCAGTACTCCACACACGAACGGACCTGTGCTTTGTATAACATTAGAAGCTGCCCAGGTGTGAAGTACTGCCGGACCTTTGCAATAACGCCAAGTTTCCTGGCAGCCACCTTGGCCCTGGACCCATTAGCATATATAGCAATAGTATGTGACCTATTAGTGCTTTAGGATAATAATGTAGCTAGAAAAGCCCTAGGACGGTAAGTGATAAAAAAAACGATTCACTCTTTCCAAAAGTTCGCGTACATTTAACCATCATTATGGAAATTGACATCATGCATTCAGCCCAATGACAAAAGAGGTCACGAAAAAAAATGAAAAAAGGCGGGAATAGAAAACTATACTAAATGTTCTTTATTTTTGTAATGCCGGTTTTTTCCTACTTACCTCACAATCGAGATATAAAGCGGAGTAGTTAGCTTAGGTGTAAGCATCAATTACACCTTCGAAGACGACTATAGACTGAAATATATCCCGGTATGCAATTGACGCCTTACAGCCCTTGGCTACTCATCATCATCCCAGCGTTAATCTCAGTCATATCCGAAGCCTTTTCAGCTTTGGAGTCTGGGGTCCACTTTACCAGTCCAACTGCTGATATGGCTAAACTTCGAAATTTTCCGTGAAGCGACTGCCGTCTGACCTCCACAACTCGAAGGCGATGTCGAAGCATTGCAGTTAGACCAATTGTTGGACTTTTGAGGGCTCCAACAACCCGTAACGACTGCCACTAGATGTTCGTATGGCAACCGGGACCAACGGCTTAACGTGCTTTCCGAGGCACGACCAGACCAGTGCAAATATTCATATTAATGCATACAAATATTTGCACTGTGCGGGGATCGAACCCGCGCCACCCTGCGCAGCGGCCGCGTCCGCTACCGCTACGCCACAGAGGTCCACAACCCAGTAACTGGGTAATACGCTACCTCTTGGTAAGATTGATGGTCAGACTTTTAGACCCACCCACAGATCAACCGTATTATCAACCGTATTATAACCTGATTGATCAATCAGGTTAAGCTACGCTTAACCTGATTGATCGACCTGTGCGACTGATATTATTTAGCTGCAAGCCCTATTTGAGATAAGAAACCTGGCGCAAGTGAAGAAACACGGGTGGGTTTTAGTCAGTAAAAGTCTGACACACCCTTCTGCAATAAAAACCCTATTTGAGATGACATAATTTATTGTTTCATTATGAATGCATAATGCATTTTGAATAATTATAACTTTTAAATAATTAAGGAATTCAATTTTTATAATTTACTAGCTGACCCGGCGAACTTCGTTCCGCCTTAAAGGCAATATCACATGACTACTTTTTAAATTAGGATAATTTTAAATAAATGAATATTATTATTCAATGATTCTTTATTTGGGAGCACAATCCTGGCGATTCTCCGGAAATCTTTAATGTGCTACAATACTCGCAATCACATCCATTGGCCCAATGCAAACGCGATTGCGCTATATTATATGCGTATTGAGACGCTGCCCGATTCAAATCAGTATTTGATGAATTTCTTCTTGTGTTTCGTAAATTATCTAGCGCTTGATCTCTGAGGTTTGCTCGACGATTTCGCATTGCCAACCGAGCCATTTCACGGGCTGCCTCCCTTTGCTCTGGTGAGTGAGAAGCACGAAGTCGAGCCATACTAAGGCTGCGCCTTCAAGTGCAATTTCTTGCTATTCTTCAGTTTTTTTTTTGTTTGTTTGTGCAACGGCCAGTGCCATGGTTTCTTTTTTAATCAACCCGTAACCCTGTGGACCAGTCCTCGTGGACACCGTCAAGGTGTGCTGACATCTCTTTGAGGCACGTGTGAAACACAATGGGCCGTAAACCCGGGCCTGGTTCTTACAAGGAGGCGAGCTGCCTATCCCTCGCCGCCCGCAAGCCCGCGCCTACGGCGATTGGGAGTCCGATGTTGCCTCCCGACCAGGGCGCTTCCTGCGGCGGTTTGAGCCGTGAGTGTAGTGGGATGTCCGCTCCCTCACCCGCTCCGCCTCCTCCTTTGCCAGCATCACTGCTTCACAGAAGGAGGTGAAAGCTTGCCATACACTCTTGCTCCGTCGACGATGCTTCGATGGTCTTGCTTCGTCGGCGAGAGATCGCCGCCGATCGCCGCCACGAGAACACGGCTGTGCTCTATCCAAGCCGGGCAGACCTCCACCTTATGCTCCACTGTGTCCTCAGGGCGATGCACACAGTGGTCACCCTGGCGTTTCCTCCCGCCTTATACGGAACAGGAACCTCCCGAAACAGCCGTGTCTGGTGACGACCTACGTCAGTCGGAAGGTGAGGACGCCGTGGCGCCTCTCTAGCTACTCCTCAAAGAGGGGACTTACCGCCGCTATTGCGACGTGCTCAGTGCTGGATTGCGACAATCACACTTTCCATTTCGCCATGAGACCCCGCCGGAGCTCTGTCCGCTGTACTGCGATTTTTCGCGGCAACAGAGTTATGCCTCCTCTCATCACTCCCACATGTGGGCGAGGGATAGTGTTTCTCCACAATTTAATGGATGTTATTATACATCTAAACGTTTCTTTTTAATTACTCTATCTATTAAAAGAAACCTCATCAAAATCTGTTTCGCAGTTTTAAAGATTTAATCATACAAAGGAACATAGGGAAAGAGAAATTAACTTTGTTTTATAGTATGTAGTGAAGTGGTAAATGGCACAGCAATACAATATTAGAAATTTTGAAGTTAAAGTTTGCTTTGGGGCTTTTATTAAAAAAAAAATAAACCGGCAGAGAGCATTTATATTCCTTGCTTTAAATAAATGCATCAACATTCAACTGGTAAGACTTTTTTTTAATATGCTGAGTAGTGTAGGAGTGTGTTTGTACCATTTTTAACAAATGAACCGCTAACTTATATTTTGACTGAGTTGTTTTGTTATTCCATGTCAGTTGCGTTTTGTTAAACCATGTCTTATGTCACGTCACACGGGAACGACAGGAACCGCGGGAACGGGATAAAAAGTATCCTATGTGCTATGTCCTTCTCCCAGTTCTTATCTAACTCCCTATAACTCCCTACCAATTTTGAGCCATACTGGTTAAGCGGTTCTTGAGTTATAAATATAGTAACTAACACGACTTTCATTTATATACATAGACTTCATTCAAATCGGACCAGCCTAGGAGGAATTCAGTGACGTACACACGTACAGCAGATTTAGGATGGAAAGAAGAGACCCATGGAAAACATTGTCATCTACATTTGTAACAAAGATATCATACCTCTCTCTACCCCTAGAGCTCTTGTTTCTGTCTCTTTAAGTAAAATAAAAAATCTTAAACAATTATTCATTTCTATTTATTTTTTTCTCTTTTAGTTCATAAGTACAAATTTAGTTAAATAAAAAAAAAATATCTCATTTATTTTTTATTTTTAAATTTTTTAAGTAACTAAAAAAATTAAAAAAAACTATAAACTTGTCTAAAAACAAAAAAAAAAAAACTTGTGATTGACCGGGTTTGAACCGAGGAACACCAGCCATCGCGAGTAGACCATACCAATATCGACTACGCTACAGC
Source organism: Sesamia nonagrioides (assembly GCA_017933935.1). Lineage (NCBI taxonomy): Eukaryota > Metazoa > Arthropoda > Insecta > Lepidoptera > Noctuidae > Sesamia > Sesamia nonagrioides. Next base: position 23,925 of record JADWQK010001844.1, on the reverse strand, counting down.
CGCTATGTCAAGCCGCGCGAAATTAGCGCCCATATTATGCGTGAAATATTGCGAAAGAGAAAACTCGAAAATATGCGCTCCCCAGACATAAGACTGAGCTAGATCGATTTTTCGTCCCCGAAAACCACCACATATTAATTTTCAGCGAAATCGTTAGGGCCGTTTCTGAGATCACATGCTTCTTCAAGCGATTAGCGCCATCTGCCGGGTTGATTTGTGAATCTAAACGATCCAGGTCGCCACTCAAACGCATACAGAAAAATTTATTAAAATCGGTCAAGCCGTTTAGGAGGAGTTCAATGACATACACACGTACAGCAGAATTATATATATAAAGATAAATTAGTGCTTGACCGCAATCTCGCTTGATGGTAAGCAATGATGCATTCGTTGATGGTAAAGCCCGCTAGTTTATTAAGAGACTAGACTTCTAGCCTTGAAGACACTTGAATTGTAGTCCGACGAAAACACCGCCACGGGCAAATTGTTTCAGTCCCTCAATGTTCGCTGGTAGGTAGCTGGTAGTGGTATCAACAAAGTAAAGTTGGAAACTCACCGCACGACGGGTCGTTAGATGATGGAATGGAGATAGAGGAATTAAATCATGCAATTCCCTCACACACTCACCAAAATGCATCCTATACATAAAACACCGACAGGATGGCTACTATTCTTATTTTATAATTTTATTTATAATCACTGTGATAATTTCAATACAATGTATTTTGTTATGAAATAAATAATTTATGACTTATGGAGCATAAAATTGCCGACGTACTACCAAAATATGTTAATGACTTCAATAATTAAGACGAAACAATGACAAAACTTCTAATTGTTATAAAATTAGACTGTTCGTTTTATACAAAGTTTCGTTCTTTATCTGATTAAGTATTCATATTAAGAAATAACTTGAGTTGTTCTTTAGTATCATAAATCGTCGTAAATAGATGTTGAGAAGTTAGAAGATTTTCGTTTGAGGTCCGCCGCTGCTACGTAAAATGTGCATGGAGAGGCTTGCCATGTTAGCTGCGTGATTAATTTCTTTGGTAACTACACATACGTGCTTAGTGCTTATACAACGTTATTTCAGTTTATACAAAACCTGAATATATGTAGTTTGTAAGCAACTGAATCGATTCCAATCATTTTTACATCATGTATTTTTTCCCAAATACATTCAGAAATTGTTGCGGTGTGGTTACCGAGCGCACAATTCAGTTTACGGTAGATCATAGTACTTAGCGCGTGCGCACGCTCACACCGCAGCTGACGCCACAGGTCAACGCACCGCTCGCCCGTACAATCGGTGCGTTGACCACATTTTTGTTGGGACAACCAAGTAAGATGACAAGCTAATAACTTTGTGATTTTTCATGATATCAGATTTCATGTTAGCAGTGGTCTGTTGACGTTACTTTTCGAGTAATGATACAAGATTCAAAGGCTGAGTTCAATACATCTTCAACATGAACTGATACGCATAAAGTGTTATGGCGTCATTTCATAGTTAAACCGAAATGCTTCAAAATGATAGAAAGGCGCAATAATGAAGAGTATGAATAATGTAGATGCAAGCCATCCGCATCGGCACGTTCCGCTGTGCGTACACAGAAGCACGAACAGCGGAAACTGCATAGTGGTCACTGATAACTGACCACTAAGGTCACTGAAAAGTGACTACTATGGTCAATGAAAATTAAAATTAGTTTTTTTTTTTTTAATTATTATAAACTAGAGCTTGACTGCTATCCTGCCTGATGGTAGGCAGTGGTGCAATCATTGATGGTAAAGCGCGCTAGTTTATTAAGCCCATTCATTTAAAACACCTTAGTGAATAGGAAGGAAGACGGCAGTTGAGCGAGGTGGTGCAATGTTGAACCCAACAACACGACCAACGATGCTGCGCCAGAGGGAGATTGATGTGGAGAGCCTCCACGACCAAACTCCCGACACAACAATATTTGACGTATCGTACCCGGCACACATCGTAACACAAATGGTCAGACTCGTCCTCCGTACGGCTTCACCAGACATCATGCCGGAACACGACGAATCGCTTGGCGGCAAGACTTTGTCTGGTGGGTGGTAACTTCTGCCGACAGCCGATGTTATGGCCTACCACCGAGATGGTCACTGAAAAGTGACCACTATGATCTGCCGTGAACTGCGTTTTGCGCTCGGTAACCACACTGCAACAGTTTTTAAATATATTTGGGAAAAAAAAGAACATGGTGCAAAAATAATTGGAATCAATTCAGTTGCTTATTCTGACCAAACTATATTCAGGTTTTCGTATAATGAGAAAATAACTTTGTATAAAGATCGGCGTCTAGCTTGTATTGTCCTCACTCGTCACTCGACCATCAAGCAGCAAGCCGCCTGGGACTGCGGGACCTGTTGTACCACAAAATGTAGCAAGCAAGCATTTACCGTATTGACCACCACGTGGAGCAAAGGCACGTCTAGACGGCGTAGAAGATGGCCGGACGAGTTTCACCAAACAAACAACCAGCAGTCATTTACCCAGTAGTAGCATCCTACTATTGGGTAAATGCCTCTCCCCATAAACCAGTTCATGTACCTGTTCGCCTGCATCATCATGTAGGCTAACAGTTACATTAACTGGTAAACTAGTGAACAACGCCTTTAATTTTACCTACTGCTGTTTTTTTTTTCGATAATTAGTGAACGCTGCACTGGGTTTAGCTGAATTTTGTTGTTTTTATTCCTTACTTTATACAGAGTAGTACTGACAATGTGACATTAAATGAAAACACGAACAATGCTGGTTCATAGGAATAATCCTAAACCATAGAAAAAAACTAGCATCAAAAAAACAATGAAAACTTCTAACAAACTAAATCGCATAAAATTGCAAACGGAATAGAATATCCTTTAAAAATATTGGTTTACTGACCACCGATCGGCGACAGCGCGATCCTGTATCGACTTGCTTTATTCGCGCCATTAAATCGATCACTTATACACGCCATTATTATTAAAGTTAGGTACCACAGGATGCGACGGACCTGTAAGCGCTTCTTAATCAACATGACTACATGTAGAAAATGTGAAAAATGAAAAATAATTTCCTGTGACTAAACTAATGGACATACCTACTTATATGATTTTTTATGGGTAGTCTGAGAATGTGTTGAGGTATACGATGTTTAACTTATTGTCGTATTGTCAGCACCACTCTATATGTCAAGAATTTGTTTGAAGCTTGTCAAGAATGTAGTTGTATGAGGTTAATTAAACAGATTTAGTGATGTATTTTTGAACAAGGACGCAAGTAGTATTAGTAAAGATAATTAGATTGAGAAGGTAGCGTTTGTTTTTTGCATAGTATTATTTTAGGAATTAAATTAAATAATAATAGTAAAATTATGTTTTTTGTTTTATAATTCAATTCCATTTTTTGAAGAGTCCATTGTCTCAAGTCTTCGAACAAATTAGTCTCCTCAACGACGTGATTAAAACATTGAAAGTTATAGAACTGTCAAAATTAAAGATACTGTCATTGGTACACAATTCCCCTTATATTGTTCCGGAAGCGAACCCCCAACACACAAAGAAACATCAACCAAAAAGTTTCTTATCACAAGCTCATATATCATATGAAAATTAAGAAACACCTACGCCATTAGCCCCGATACTGTATCGAGAAGTTTTTGCTTAGAACTTATAGCGAAATGCGATTTGATTTATTAGGAGAACGTTATCTGGACAGGCACACTTTTTATTGCGAATATTTTTACGCGTGTTTTTGAGTTACTTTAGCTAGTACTACCTAATCATAATATAATTCTATCTATGACGTTCCCACTTTTGGGACACAGGCCTCCTCTTGGTGAGAGAGAGAGTGAGCAGTAATCTTCCACGCTGACCCAGTACAGGTTGGTAGATATCACATGTCTTAGAAGTTTTTTTTTTCTAGGACATGCTGGTTTGGTCACAATGTTTTCCTACGCCGTTTTGAGAGGAGTGATGATGAAATAATTTACACAAAGTAAAACGCCTAATAGGGTTTGAACGTCTGATCTATAACTTGTTTATACAACACTAGCTTTTCGCCCGCGGCCTCGCCCGCGTGGAGTTCGGTTATATCGCGCTTTTTAGATTTCCCTCGGGAATATCATATTTTTCCGAGATAAAAGGTAGCCTATGTTCTTTATCAGGGTCTAAAGATTGTCTGTGCCAAATTTCATCAAAATCGGTTGAGAGGTTTAAGCGGGAAAGCGTAACAGACAGACAAACAGACATAGTTACTTTCGCTTTTATAATATTAGTATGGATTATTTTTTGTTTATGCGAAACCCGAAACACGTGACCCGTATTTTTAAGTAAAGAATTTATGTAAAAAAATTCAAAAAGATATAATGAAATACCACAAATTTATGAGCTTGTTATCTTACTTGGTTGTCCCAACAAAAATACGGTCAATGCACTGCTCGCCCGATCGCACCTGTAGCGGCGCCCTGTCTCACTGTACTATGTCCTACCGTCAGCCGTGTGCGCTCGGTACACACACAATGCAATAATATCTAAATGTATTTGAAAAAAAATGTGACATCTGATATCGATATCTGGTGCATTCGTACGGAGGACGGTTGTGAGCACTTGCGTTGTGATGTGTCCCGGGTACGATGCGCCAAAATAATTTTGCTGTATCGGGAGTTTGGTCGTAGAGGGCCTCCAGACCAATGTCCATCTAGCGTTAAGTTTAACGTTGCATCACCTCGCTCAACTGCCGTCTTCCAGATCTTCAGTATTTTTTAGTGAATATGCTCTTAATAAACCACCGCGCTTTAGGATCAACGATTGCATCACTGCTTACTATCAGGCGGGATTGGGGTCAAGCGCTAATTTATATTGATAAAAATCATCCTGCGCGAATGTGGATATTAATGTACTAGCTGCGCCACACGGTTTCACCCGCATTTTTTTTTACATGCCCCGCTCCTATTGGTCGCAGCGTGAAGGCATTGCAAAAGGCCGAATGGTCAAGGCTACTACTATCTTTAAGAAGAAGCTCCGAAACAAACTCAGAGGTCATGTTCTATGTTCTGTGTTACTGGTTTGGTTTCCGCATTCAGTCCCTTTAGTGGATCATTGTGCGTGGGCCATGGCGGTCTTTGACGGTTATTCCAGCCAGCCCACCTCCCTCCAGAAGCCCATCAGGTCTCCTAGCCTGTTGAGAACATCTGTGTAAGATCTTGGTGCTCCTATGGTTTTGTTTCTAATTTGGGTAACGCCTGTACACTCGAAGAGTACATGCGCAATTGTCTCGTCAGTCTCTATGCTATCCTCTATTGCAATTACCCAATTTACTGGCTCAGCTGTGGCGCTGGTCTTCATCGGGCAAAGCTTCCCGTCACAAAGAGCATTATAATGTAAGATTTATCATTATATGTAACTACTTCAACTTCAACTCTTGATCAATGGCCCCTGTGGAATATATACCACAATTTTGGCAATAATACGTGTAACAAATTATAGAAATTCTTTGAAAAAATTATTTTGCAATAATGAAGGATATCGCCAATGACAGTCGAAAAAGACGGCCGCAGGAACCATCTACGAGAGAGCTTTGACTCAAAGTCATGATGTGTGCTGCGATACATCAATGTTATTAATGAATAATTTACTTAATGCACTTTTTACTACATAAGTCACGCGTTTTTATTTAGGAAACGACATTATAAACCATTTAAAGTCCAATGAAAAATGAGCGTGACACTCATCTTAGCTTTCCCGCCAAAACTTCCCTATATGCAACTAATTTCATCACTTTGAAGTTTTATAATATTCACTCTTAATTTTAATTCCTTATTTTGCCAACGATAGGTTAAGTTTAAGAAGGTTCGTCCCATAATTTTGCAACCATCCTTCGTTCAAAACTAATATAAATAATATTGATTAAGGTTTTTCGGCCCACGAGACAACACCTGTCAGTTTTATAAAAAACGTATATCTACGTGTTTAGCGAATTTAATCTCTATTAGATACTCGTAGCTATTAGAATTGTCTGACAGGAACGCATTTTATCGACAGCCAGACTGTAGAAAAAACTTTTAATAGAAAATATGAACTTCAAAGTAAGCATAACAATAGGTTCAGTCTTTCACACAAAGAATAATGAACATCTGCAGAGACTTTTGAAATTAATACCATTATAATACCACAAAGATTACAAAGGACACGTGCGTACGTAACAGACCATATACTTTTATGAAGTTCCTTCGTACAAAACACCTAAGAACATTTCACTGTGTTTGAATAAATGAAAAGTGGTTCAATCTCTTTTGTTTATTCCCTCTTATATATTCGGGCACAAATGTAGGGAACACTTATCATGTTTTGTTAACTGAAAGTAACATAATTATTTACTTCCTTCTTGTTATGACTGACTCGTTTGTTTAATGATCGCAAGCGCTAATGCAAAGCATGAGGTTCTGGGTTATACTCTGGTAAGGCAAAAAGTGACCAGGATACGGGTGTCGGCGGGTTCTGGACCACACGTGCCTCAAAGAGATGTTAGTGTTGTGTTCGGTTCATGAGGACCGATGCTTGTCAAGGCCGAGGATTGTGTGGATTGGAAGAAATACTGTGACCTGGCGCACAGGCAATTGAAGGAACACGAGTGTGTTTTACCCGTGTGGTACCGGGCTTAGAATAGTACCACCCCATATCCTCCCGTGGGAGTCATAAGGGGCAACTAAGGGACCTTAACTAACGGGCAGCAGCGCTTTTTCTGTGGAATATTAAACTACTGCGATCCCTAACACGCCTGCCAACCATGGGGTTTATGGCAAATCCCCCCAATGTAATGAAAGCCTTGGGGGAGGCCTTTGTCCAGCAGTGGACCTCTATAGGCTGAAGAATAAGAAGAAGAGTGTGTTTTGGTCAGTAAAAGTCTGACATTTCCTCATTATTTATTTATTTAATGTAATTCAGCTCATGTGTTATTCTAGAGCTCTAGCGTAAGTCACCGAAGTAATTTCGTGATAGATTACTTTTTAAGTTCAAACTTCGAAAAAGTAATCCAAACTTATTTCACACCAGTAATAATTAAAAAAGTTTCATCTATAAAAGTTTTTCCTCGTACAAACAAAGGCGCTGCGGAATCTACTCCAAAATAAAAGTTCTTTCAGTGGGTGGCGTTGTAAATATCCTTGGCGCACTATAAAAAGCATTATATCCTGAAAAATATTATGGGACATTACACAGAGTGCAGTGGCACTATGAAATCTCTGTTATATAATACGATGCGGAATAGCATGAGATATAATATATTATGTACTTACAGTAATTTTATGCCAGCATGGTTTAGACGAGATAGCTGTTGAACATTTTAAGACAAAAGACATGAAATTGTTCAAAGCCGACGCCTCGCTGGTTCAGAATATGTTACGAAATATTATTCGTGTTTTTGTGAAAGGAAAATTTATTATAATCAGTTGTAGAAGAGAGTGGTGTTTATTTTGCGATAGTCAATGCCTTTAAATATTCAATTTATTGAGAAAAATTTGCAATTCCATTGGAGTCAGAGGATTTAATAATTGCTGTTGTAACTGCATTTGCAACTGCTTAAATTAGCCGTTCAGTCAAACGTCTAACCTTTGGAAGTAATGCCCGCCTCGCTTTACTCTCTGGGCACGCTCGCGTTGATCACAATTCACAATGGTTTGAAGGAGTGTTAACAATGATACCACCGCAGCCAAGGAGAAGAGCAGCAGGGCGAGGAGCGTCGGGCCGCGCATTCGTTGATGAAGATCAGTTGCTGGATTTGACTTTTAACGAGTAGGTACTAGCGTCATACAGTCATTGTAAACATAAACTATAGTTTTTCTTGTTATCTTGTATTTATAAGGATTAACTAAAAAGCTCAAATAGAACATGTATTTTATTATTTTGGAGTCAGAACAATATTGCAAACAAGGAGTATCCTGGCTTAGTAACTGTAACCAATTCGGCTTGCACAAGATTGGTTACAGTTCTAACCGAACCTATAATTTATCTTATATCATTCATTGCGTTTTGGATTGATCCATGCATGTTCTATTTATACAAATTTCTATACACTGAAAATTTCTCCAGGACAACCATTTATTTATGCAGACGCCCGACACAGCTCAATAAATGGAACACAAACCTGCGTTATTACGCTCCTACAGAATTTTCCCTTCGTCACTCATCACAAAAATTTGGTATTCATGTCATCAACGCACATTTTGTTTACCAGAAAAATGTAACCATCACCATAATTATGTTCGCAAACAAGATCATAAAGTGAGTTTCTATTCCGGAAATTTTGTTGGAATTGTCGTCTGGAGTTTGAAAACACGCTCCTTTGGGCGACATTACTATTCAGTTAAACTTTGTGACTTCATTAGTGGGGTCATCGGCATGCTTGCTTCCAGCTGGAGCAGCTTCTGAGGAACTCATTAGTGTAACAAACTTGCATTATGTTATAGCAAGATGCGAATGACCAAAGTTACGAAGAATGTGTAGATTAGGATATAAGTTTTCTCCAAGTTTGTTGTGAACGGCCTCCTCGGAGGTGAGTTAGGGAGACCCTTTTTGGAACGGAGCGAATAATGACCATGCGTTTGTGACGCACTGCTGTTTTCGTAATGAAGTTTGAGTCTTGTTGAAGCTTGTTTTGTTCTTCTTTGTACATGAATTCAAAGTTTTGGGGTAATATGGATTAATTTTTTTTTCTTTATTGATTATGAACTAGTTGCTTGACCGCAATCCCGCCTGATGGTAAGCAGTAACGCAATCGTTGATGGAAAAGCGCGTTATTATATTAAGAGCCTATTCACTAAACAAAAACTGAGTGAATAGGAAAGAAGACGACAGTTGAGCGAGGTGAGGCAATGTTAAACTTAACAACACGACCAACGATGCTAAGCCAGAGGGAGATTGATATGGAGACCCTCCACGACCAAACTCCCGACACAACAATATTTGGCGCATCGTACCCGGCACACATCGAAACAACTGCTCAGACTGGTCCTCATTAGGTAAGACTTCTCCAGCCTTATATCTAAAAGATGAAACAGAATAACAAGAATTCTGATTTGTTTATAGTTATAAATTATAATTAGTCTATAATATTCCCACAGCTGGAACAAACGCCTCCTCTCAGTGAGAGAGAGTGAGCCGTAATTCACTATGCAGGCCCAGTGCGTTAGTAGATGCCACATGACATCAAAGTTTCGGTTCTAGGACATTTCGGTTTTCGATGTTGCATAAATATATGAGCTGTCACGCCATTTATACCTAGGGCTTTTATTTAGCTAATAAGTTTTTACCTATTTACATTTCCATTTTATTTTTGCTTTGCTGGTATTTTGACGTGGCTAGCTGGCATATGTCAATGGGTGTCGATGGGTGGGCGTTTTTGGGGACTGTCTTAGGTAATTAAATGTTCAAAAAGTGCTGATTCTCAGCCTTATTTGAATAAATGATTTTTGATTTTGATTTGATGTTTTCGTTCACTGTTTTGGGAGCAGTGGTGATCAAATAATTTAAATATTGAAATGCGCCTAATGGGGTTCAAACCTGCCACCTTAACTGTCAGTCACGGTCGTTACCACCGAGCCACCGCTACTCAACAATGGCGTCGATTCTCTTGTTCACAAACTAAACTAATTTTAAGTTTAGTACTTCTTTTTTTCTCTATTTGATTAAAAAAGGATAGAAGATAACATTTTAGTTTAATCATGTCAAATTAAAACAATCCATAGACATTTTTTTTTTGGTTAATTCGTTCCGTTCGGGCGAACGGAAAAGGCAAAGGCATAGTACGCCATACAGCCTAGTCTTCATTAATTTTTTTCTTCAGTAAACTTCTATCCTAACTTATCCTAACTTATCCTAAACTTATCCTAACTAATCTAACTCCTTTCGTTTCTCGCGTTTGGACGATAAGGAGCGGTTTAGCGTAAAGACATGATGCGGCCACTATGCTACAATATTTCACTGTTCTTTTTGAATTATTAACTGAATGCACTTTTTACTACATAAATCACGCGTTTTTATTTAGTAAACGACACTATAAATAATTTTAAAAGTCCAATGAAAAATGAGCGTGACACTCATCTTGACATTCCCGCCAAACCTCCATTCCATAGACAGTTTAGACGCGATTATAAACATGGCAAACAAAATCAGTCAATCCACGTCAGGCATGGACTAATATGACAGGCATAAACTAAAATATTATCTTTTGTCCTTTTCTTGATAAAATAGAAAGAGAAAGATGCACTGAACTTAAATTCCTGGCCCGTGTGGTACCAGGCGTAGAAGAGTACCAACCCATATCCTCCCGTGGGTGTCGTAAGAGACGACTAAGGGAATTCCTCACCAGGGAACAAACCCGCCACACTGTTCCCAACCCACTGCAACTCCTGAAAGCCAGAATCAACAGTGGAGACCGCCAGAAAAACGCCGAGCAATGAAGCTCGACGAGTCCCGGAGAAACGATTCAACTGTCTTGGGTTCCGCAACGAAATTAATCAGAAAAGAATAGCGGAGGAGTAAGAAAAAAGATATTTTTTCCACTTCCCTCCATAACAAGCAGGAGACAGAACAGAACTAGGCTAATCGGCACAAAGGGACATTATTGCAACTGGGAGAAGCCCAGATTGCCAAGCACCACGGAATAAAATTTGATTAAGTTAATGGGTCCTAAGTAGGTATGTGCTGTTACAATTGATTCCAATAATAGGTTCCCAGGTCACCAGGGAAGCGGGCAGCAGCGCTTCTCCTTTGGAATAACAAATACTGCGATCCCCAACCCACCTACCAAGCGTGGGGATATGGCAATGCCCCCCAATGGAACAAACGCCCTGGGGGGGAGGCCTTTATCCGCAGTGGGCCTCTATAGGCAAGGAAGAAGAATAAAAAGATTATGACGAATTAAGGACCTTCTCATTTTTTTTTTGAAGTCGGTTAAAAAGAAGAAGAACTTAAATTTAATTTATTTGTTCACACAAGGGAATCGGGACCAATATCAAATGGAAACTTTTAAGAATTTTCGTATTTTAATATCAGCCCATCGATTATGTAAAAAAACTCATCAGAAAAAGTTAGGTGCAATGAAGAGTAACCTACCAAAAGTTTCAATCCCTTAGTATTAAATGACAAATCACTCCACAATTACTCAGCTAAGTATTCGCGGTGATATGGTTACATAATCGCAATGCAGTTCTTTTCGGAAAATATCTCTAAGTAAGCTACTTTCCTTAGTACCTCATAGTCGATAAATGTTGTTTTAATTTATTTTATGAATAAAATTAGTTCTTTTCTTAATAAAATAAAAAAGTTAATCAAATCAAATGCTTTAATTGACGTATACAAGTGAAAGATATTTCAATTGCATTGAAATGAACGGAATTCACGTAGCAGCAATTCAGCAAGGTATTGGCTTTATTGAAGCGAGTCGAAATGACTCGCGTACCATTTTAAATGTACATTTTAAAATGTATTATTCTCAATGTTATTATTAAGAAATAAAATTTAAAATATTTTATTATTATAAATTTTATATTTAACTAGCTTTCTGCCCGCGGCTTCGCCCGCGTGGAGTTCGGTTATATCGCGCTTTTTATATTTCCCTCGGGAACATCAAATTTTTCCGGGATAAAAGGTAGCCTATGTTCTTTCTCAGGGTCTAAAGATTGTCTGTGCCAAATTTCATCAAAATCGGTTGAGAGGTTTAAGCGGGAAAGCGTAACAGACAGACAGACAGACAGACAGACAGACAGAGTTACTTTCGTATTTATAATATTAGTATGGATGGATACATACCGATGCATGCTTTTTTGGATTGTGGAGGCATGAGGAACAGGGGGTAAAGTTCACTCATTCTCCATAGAAAAGGGAGGATCCGCCGACTTCGAGCACTTGCCCAGCGGTTGAAATTGGGAAGTATTATGCTAGTTGCACGGTAAACTCTGATAGCGAAATGTAGAATTCGTGTGACGTCAGTATGACGTGTTGTTCCATGTAGTTCGTTTGTAGGTACCGCTCAGGATGATTTCAAAAAATACAAAAACTTTTTTTAAATGTATCTCTACATGTTCAGAAGTTTAAGAAAGAACACCGCCTGCGGTAGGCTACTACGATACTAGGCATCCAGAATTACAGAAGAGATTTATCGTGATATTGGCAAGAAACATGAAGTGTATTGTGTACTTATTTAATTGAGTTATTGACACAAAGAAGCTGTGTCCTAAGTATGTACATACCTTTTCCGTTACACGTGGTATTTTAGACCAATTTTATATGCTTTTTATTAGTTTCACTTGTATGTTTGCTTGCTTGCTTGTTTGCTTGCTTGCTTGATTGCTTGCTTGTTTGTTTGTTTGTCCATCTCTAACTCTTTGGACTACGAGTGAGCGGCTCATTACTGTAAAATGTCCCACCGTTTTCAATGCGTTCGTCCGTTCGTTTTTTTTTTAAAGAATATCGAACTAAAATGTTGAAAATAAATATAGTTTAAAAAACTAATAAAACATGCTTTTGAAAAAATCTAACTAAAAAGTTAAAACGAATTTTAAAGAAGCGTGAGGCGCGAGCGTGATATACAAAATTATGGCTGTTTTTTAGTTTTGAAACTATATTTTTTCATACTAATTGATGAAATAGGGACTAAATTCTGAAACAGATGGGAATTGGCCTTCTAAACCACATTTTATTCTATTTACGATTGTGTTCTAATGTACCGCAGTGTCCCAAGACAAAAGTCTTCGACCAGTGTATGTTGCCCGTGATAACTTATGGAACTGAGACGTAGTCGCTAACAATGAGCCTTAAAAGACAGCTCATGTTCTCATGTGGCTATGGTTGGTTGCGGGTTTCACCAATTATCAAATGAAAAATGGGGAGATCCGCAGAAGAACGAAAGTAACCTACATAGTCCGAAGAATTCCAACGATGACCGATGACCGATGCCCGATGGCGCCGACGGATTCTCGAGTGGCGACCATCCACCGGAATACGCAGCGTGGGTAGACCCCGGACAAGGTGGACCAACGACTTGGTGAAGGTCGTGGGAAACCGCTGAATGCGGGAGACGCAGGACCGGCCGTCGTGGAGATCCTTGGGGAAGGCCTGTGTCCAGCAGTGGACGTCTTTCGGCTGAAATGATGATGATACTTATATGTCATTCATTTCTACAAGTCGTTATACGCATTGCATCTCTATCAGGTGCTGTTCTGATCATTCTCAGCACATCCACTATGTAAATGACAAGACCTAGAATAATTCTCAATTATTTGAATTTTGTTTTATCGAGACAATGCGAACGCCACCTAGTTCAGGACTAACCACCAAAACCTTTCTAGTAATTGAAAAACTTTAAGAAACTCACTTCCAATTAAAGTCCAACTAAAAGTTTAGTCACGATCTACAACAGTTCTGTTACCAGTTTTCAGTTCAGTACAGTTCTTGCTCACTCCAAGTTCAAAAGCATTCAGTACTTAACACAACTCCTTGTTCCCTGTTCCTATTCATGCATATTCTGAAACTGTTCCCAAATGTGTTCTAAGCATACTAACATTTCATTCATACATCCAAGAGATGCGAACAAAAACATTTAGTACTTTTATATTACCGTAAAATGCAGTAAAAAGGATCGCGAAATTTTGCGCGCTCTAAAATTTTCCCGTATTTGTCGAAAACATCAGAAACCCTTTACTATTACGAGGCTTAACCTGAAAATTCTAGGCTTTTACGCTTTTAAATGAGTGCTCGAAACGGCTCAGAACACTCGCCTCTTTAATATCTTAATTACTGTAAAATGTACTCTCTTTTACTTTGCTTACGGTTTAAGTTACAAGAGAAGAGCGGCCCGCCTCTCCTGCGCATGGTTTTTACGTCTCATAATCAATTAGTAACTAATAATCAAAATTTCTTTGATGTATGTTTAATAATGTTTAGGGCTTCTGATGACCCGTAACGACTGCAAAACATCTATGAATGACAAGCAATACTAACGCCATAGCGTAATTTAAGAAAGAACTTGGTTGTAAAGACGATCATCCATCCGCGGACCATACGCAGTAGGCGTAACTTAAACCCGTTTCCCCGAATTCCAGAAAATGTACGTTTACTATCAATATAATATACACATAAAACTGACAGAAAAAATCCCTAAATGATAAATCGCATAATTCGTTGCGTATTTTATATACGCAACGAGAAAAAGAACAACGTGCTCATACCAATAGACACGAATAGAATGTAGGTTTTCTATTTAAAATGAGACGCGTTAATAAATAAATAAATATACTTTACTACACTTTGCTACTTTTTAAACCACAAATATACTTCAAACATCAAAAACACATTAAGCAGTACAAATATTTTAATCTTAATATCGGTATTTAAATAATCGTCGTTTTTCAAGCGAAATAGCAGCTGCACATCCTTCCACACAAAGCCACAACAACTTCCGCCTCCTCTAAATTAATGTTCGTCTCAAAATCCCATACATGGGATTGAGTCATCCGTGGCCATATGTTTGTTAGCTGTGCCATCTGAAATCCCAGACCACTAGCTGTCGGCTGAGATTGCTTACAAAGCATTAATCCTTTACTCATGTGGGCTGAGTGCATCAAATTTCTCGGAATAGTCTTGTACCTATAACATGTTATCCATACAAGACTAGTCTGGACTGGAGCAATGCGGTATGTAGTAGTATTGATAGTCATCATTGTTGTGTATTGGTTGGAATGAGCCAAGAATATATGATAGTCGAAGGATAAATTAGTAAGAGAAGATCAAAAAAGCGATGGACATGGAAAGATTCACACAGTCCATCGTTTCTTTGGTTTTGGGTTATTTGCTAGAAAGGGTATAATAACCGAGGCGACAATTAAGAGAGAAGTATGGAAGAAAAGACATTTACGGCCTACCCCCATATAAATTATGATGAGGAATGGTGAGGAGCAGTCAAGTGGAGGCCCAGAGGAAATTTATATTTTAACCAACTTGCGTCGTTTTCTGGTTGGCCTTTTCCCATGTATGTTTTGGTCAGCGTCCAGTCAGACCAGACGCAGCTGTATACCAGTACGTAAAAAGAAAACAAGCGGCTTCAAAAAAAAAAAACAGTTCAAAGGGAAAAAAATAAAACTAATTCGGAAGTCGACCACAAAGCGAAAATACAAAAATCAAAGATCCATACACAGAGAAAGATACATACACTGTTCATTATGTTTGTTTCTTATAGAAGTATGAACCAAGAAAGCAGAAGCCTTAACGATCTGAATGTAAGAATATCCCATTTTTTTTAGAGGTCCAAATTCGGGGAAAACGGAAAAGAAGACTCTTAAATTGCATCGTAAACTCGTGTTTTCACGGGGCCACCCCACAATTTTGTTTTGTGTTGTAGCTACCTAATTACTTCGGTGGTGCGGACACGTATCACGTATGGCGGACGAAAAAGTGGCGAAACGCATATTCTTCTCTGAGCTATAGGAGGGCAAGCGAAAGCATGGCGGGCAACTCCTCCGGTTCAAGGATATCTTAAAACGACACATGAATAGATGCAATATAGAACCCTCTGAATGGGAGCGTTTGGCAGCAAAGCGGTCAGAATGGCGCAGAATGGTGTACGGACAAGTACGCGAGTTTGAGGAGCAGCGCAAAGCTGACCTCGATACCAAACGCGACCAATTAAAGGCCCGCCCATCTGCTGCCATCACATACAACTAGATCGACGGCGTGCTTACATGCCCTCACTGTGCACGAAGTTTCGCCGCCAAGATATGCTACATAAGCCATCTACGGGCGCATGAGCGCCAAATCATCGGCTAGGAGTCGAAGTGGTCGCCGTGGCCGAAATCGGTCGGGAACATTATCATCATCACCTAATTACAACAAACTTGTAAATATTTTCCGTAATAAGTTTTAGTCGTTTTTAATTCAAAGATTATTTAAAACTATGGTTATTTTTATTTTTTATAAACAATTAGTATTCTATATTACTCCTAGATTTTAGGAAGCACTTCCTGTCTCTCTTTAAACGTATCATTATATTTTATTTGCTCTTGTATGATGTTTATTAATTAGATATATAATAATTATGCATATTATTATTTATTCTAGTATGATACACTTTACGTATATATTTATTGTATGATTTTACATAGATTAAGATAATAGTAGACTACCTACATTATTTCTCTCTCCTTTTAGTAATCCATCTATAATCTATACCTATCTGTAAAAGATCGCGGCGTGTCATCCTTTGTAATTTTTTCTATCTATGTTCAATAACTTATAGGGTGTACATAGTAAAGAGTATTCTATTCTATTCCTTATATACAACCTATATTAAGGTATTTTTATACATTCAGCTTCAGAAAGTTTATTAATTACACAGTCAACTATACAAATATAAATGTAGAGAATAATAATCGCATTTCTCCATACTATATTAATACTACGTGAGAATGCCAGCAATATTTTCTTCAATAATCCTCTTACCGCTCAAGGCTTGAACACCGGCCCTTTGGTTGTGTGTTTATAATTTTTAAGCCAGCTTTGCACTTCCTGACGACTTCTGTGGCACATATTTTCACGTTAATGCCGCGCGTACTTAGTCAAATCATTGCTGGAATTAGAACTTAAAACACCTGAAAGGTACGCTTAATGATTCATTTGCATTCAACGGTCTATATAAAATAAATGGTATGACGAATATAAATAAAGATATTAGTAATGTTGATTAAATTCTTCATAGGCTGAAAGGAAAATAGTCTCGATTCCCTTTCTACACTAAGTAAACTGTTTAATTAATTATTTTTTCCATAGTGCCTTTGAAACCCCAAGCATAGCCCTCTCCATTACCCTGTGAGTGACTTTGAGTTTTCTTATAAGGCCCATTGTTAGCGACCACGTCTCTATTCCATAAGTCATCACTGGCAACATACACTGGTCGAAGACTTTTGTCTTGAGATACTGCGATATTTCGGACGAGAAGATATTACGTAGCTTCCCGAAAGCAGCCCAGCCGAGTTGGATTCGACGATTGACCTCTTTCTCGAAGTTGGACCTTCCTAACTGGATAGTTTGCCCCAGGTACACGTAACTGTCAACAACTTCGAGAACTGAGTCTCCAATCTTTATAGGAGTCGGTACAACATGGGCATTAGACATGACTTTCGTCTTGTCCATGTTCATTTTAAGACCGACTCGCTCGGAGGTTCTATTGAGTTCGAGCATTGTACTCAGGTCCTCCGCGGTCTCAGCCATGACTACGATATCATGAGCAAACCGAAGGTGTGTCATGTACTCGTCATTGATGTTGATGCCCAGTCCTTTCCAGTCCAGAACCTTGAAGACATCCTCCAATGCAGCAGTGAACAGTTTCGGGGAGATAACATCTGCCTGGTTTCACTGCGCGATCGAATCAGGAATGAGGAGATCCGCAGAAGAATGAGAGTAACCGACATAGCCGGAAGAATTGCAACACTAAAGTGGCAGTGGGCTGGACACATTGCCCGTAGGACCGATGCCCGATGGGGCCGACGGGTTCTCGAATGGCGACCACGCACCGGAAGACGTAGCGTGGGTAGGCCCCTGAGAAGGTGGACCGACGACCTGGTGAAGGTCGCGGGAAACCGCTGGATGCGGGAGGCGCAGGACTGGTCGTCGTGGAGAACCTTGGGGGAGGCCTATGTCCAGCAGTGGACGTCTTTCGGCTGAAATGATGATGATGATGATAGTGCCTTTTTACCAAATCTTTCATTTTTCTCTTCAAAGTCACACAAGTCCGATAAACAGTTTCTTTAGATAGTTCAATTTTAAATGGACGTAGTATGCCATAATACATATATCTATGTGTATGTAGTAAAATACCAAAATAATAAAAATTTAGAGGTATTTTATTATCAGGCTGTCAATGCCTTTGACAAATCAATGTTTTTCATTTTCTACTAGCTTTCCGCCCTCGGCTTCGCCAGCGTCGAGTTCGGTTATATCGCTCTTTTTACATTTCCCTCGGGAATATCAAATTTACGGGATAAAAGGTATCCTATTATTTAATTCAGACTTCTAACTTTATGTCTGCAAAATTTCAAAGCAATCGGTTCAGTTACGGCGTGAAAGCGGAACAAACAAATAAACAAACTCACTTTCCCATTTATAATATCAGTACTTAAAGATTATTATTATATGTAAATACCCTCATTTTCATAAAATGTATGTGTGTATTTCATCTTTTTCTTTCTCTAACATGGAGAAAAGGACAGTAGATTGTTATTTAGTCCTGTCAAATTAAGATACTCCATAGACAAATAAAGACACGATAAAAGAATTGGTCACTTAAATAAGTCAACTTACATACGTTAAACGCTGACTAGACTAATTTGACCGGACTTAAGTCTCAGATATTTAATTTCTGCCCTTTTCTCAAATAAATAGAAGGAAAAAAAGATGCACAGAACTAAAATTCAGTTTAGTTTGTAAAGAAGAGAATCAGGGTCACTGTCTAGTTTTATATGAAATTCATTAGGTAGTGGAACTTTTTCAATAACAACGCTAATACGGGATCTGAACTCAACCTCAAGGGACAAAGAAATTGCGTATAGATTGTTTAACGCCACAGATATCTGACTAAGGTACTGGAAATGCCTTGTGTATCTTGTTCAACATAACGCTCGTAGTTATCTACTGGTGAGCTTATGATAGATAGAGTGTTGCCAACATACCAAAATTAATAAATGAAAAGTAGAAAGTAAAAATGGTAATTATTAAAATGGTATTATATTATCACACTGCTTGGTTGAGACAGCCTCCGTGGCGTAGCGGTAGCGGACGCGGCCGCTGCGCAAGGTGGCGCGGGTTCAATCCCCGCACAGTGCAAATATTTGTATGCATGAATATGAATATTTGCACTGGTCTGGTCGTGCCTCGGAAAGCACGTTAAGCCGTTGGTCCTGGTTGCCATACGAACATCTAATGGCAGTCGTTACGGGTTGTTGGAGCCCTCAAAAATCCAACAATTGGTCTAACTGCAATGCTTCGATGTCGCCTTCGGGTTGTGGAGGTCAGACGGCAGTCGCTTCACGGAAAATGTCGAAGTTTAGCCATATCAGCAGTTGGACTGGTAAAGCGGACCTCAGAATGTATAGCTGAAAAGGCTTCGGATGCGACTGGGATATTAATGCTGGGATGATGATGATGATGACTGCTTGGTTGAGGCCTCTTTCCGACTTCCAGATCTTTTAATACAGGGTTAAAGTAGACCACTGATTGTTTTTTTTTTCTCCTATTCTTCCCGCAATCATCTACCGTGATGCTTTCTGGCTTTATCAAGGTTCATCTTGGGTTCTTCGTAATACTTTGGCCCACAACTCATTGAGCAAACAGCCGACCTTTCACAACTATGATTTTGGACTTTCTAATGTTTGTCCAGCAATCTGTTTTTTTTAATGTTGTCCACACTAGGAATTTCTCCTGTATCGTGGGTGCGTTAACAAACATATCAACTCACATACACAAACAGCCAGACCCGGAAAAGTTATTTGTAGATCATACAAATACTTAAAAGTACTACTTATTTAAAAGTAGATTTATTGTTATTGTCTAAAATTAATGTTTATTCTATGTAATTATCCATATATGTATAATAAATGTTCACACATTGAGCCTCAGAAAGTTTATTGTTTACACGGTATAATATACAAATAGAAAGAAAGAAAAATTGTTTATTCGGCACAAACAGAACGCACATAACAATACTGATACACTTAAATAATAATAAACACGTAATAAAGAAAAAAAGAACAAAGAAATATAACCAACTAAAAAACCTCTTACTCAAAATAAAAATAAAAAATCTGATGTCATAACCCGGGTCAAAGACACACATGTATTTGACAATTAGACATTGACAGAAATATAAATGCAGAAATTACCAGTGCAAAATGTCCTGTAAAAATTGCAAATATTCTTTGCTACTACTGAACACTGCTTTGAGTTCTAAACTCCGAGTAAACATTTGTCCTCTGAGACACAAATCCAACTGCGCACTTTATGAAAGTCTGCGACTTCTTAAAGTCATACTTCTGTGGGCCGATCCTTTTTTATTCGAACTTTATCGAATTTAAACGAAAGATAAACTTGATTGAATGCTTCACTAAGATTTTCTTCGACGTGTATTTATTGGTTCATCTTCTTTTTAAGTGAGAACTTATATTTTGTTAGGTCTAGTGGGAATTGAGAGGAAATTCCACTGAAATAAAAGCTTTTTGTTGTTGTTTATTATTCGTAATTAAAACCATATTAAGTGGTTCCAATACGACAATGCAAACTTTGCAAACTAAATCTTTGGTATGGTTTTAACAGAAGTAATTATCTCATTTCCTCTAAGTTATTAGTTGTTTTATGTGCTGACGTGCCTAAAAATGTTGACATCCAGTTTCTTATCAAGCTACCTTTGCTCCCACCATTCTTACGACTGCAAATATGTAAAGCTGAAGAGTTTGTTTGTTTATTTGGACGCGCTAATCTCGAGAACTACAGGTCCGATTTGAAAAATTATTTTTGCGTTGGATAGCCCATTAGTTCAGCAAAAATTGGGGTATTAACTGCTTATTATT
The DNA here is from genome assembly GCA_017933935.1 of Sesamia nonagrioides. Taxonomy (NCBI): domain Eukaryota; kingdom Metazoa; phylum Arthropoda; class Insecta; order Lepidoptera; family Noctuidae; genus Sesamia; species Sesamia nonagrioides. Next base: position 3,298 of record JADWQK010001844.1, on the reverse strand, counting down.
AATTTATATATTTATATAACATCACGCTGCGACCAATAGGAGCGGAGCATAAATAACTCCACGCGAACGAAATCGCGGCCGCTAGTATTACATATAGATTACCTACTGTTAAATACCCCGATGGTATTTATGGAGGTTGACCTGTTGGTACATTAGTGAGGGTTGTAAATAAAACCACTGTATACTGATCTGATTGCTCTCGATAGCTCGATCTCAGTCTCTCGATCTCTCGGCTGAACTCTCATTTATTAAAAAAAAACTTAACTTATATACTACACAAGGTAACGAAACCATAGTGACTTCTAAATCGACGCCAACGCCATCTATCGAGCACGTCGACAACTTTACAAGAAATTATGTCTTGAACACCTACATCATTTGTTTCTTCTTCACCTTTCCCTTGGTATGGAATCCAAAGGTTGTCTGTAAAAGAACTCTTGTAGTGATTAGACCGGCCATTGTGTTACCCTTTGTATAATTTTCATATTATTTATTTTCTGTAATTCTGTTCTATGTTCCGACTTTAGTTTCCTCACTTAATCCTTCCAGTGGACCATTGTGCGCGGGTCATGGCGGCCGATGTTCTGTAATTTATATAGTGTACATAATAAACAGTATGCTATACTATATTTCTTTATTATGTGAATGTTTTACATGAATGTGTATAACTTATATAAAGTTATTTTTTGTAACCCGAAACACGTGTCCTGTATTTTTATGTAAGAATTTATGTACTAAAGGCGATGTTTCATTTTGGGCCACCACTATGTACGCTATATAGAGAAAAAGGAAAAAAAATAGAAGATTTTCATAAAAATACTACTAAATTAATTTGAATACAAATACAAGTATATATAATTAATTATTTGAAACGTTTTTTAGTGAGATAACACTTTATATGACGTTTGATGGGCGACTTTGACAGTTCCATTTTCCCGTTCTGTTCGTGTCGAGTGTTAATTTGAGCTGAATGCGTTTATTTAAAGGGCCGTATGTTCGGAATTCATGTTTTGTTTTTTTCGCAGTCATATGGTAGATAATATAATATAGATACGATAGCCTTAGATACATGACACGTCACTGTCAAAATCTTATTTCGCTTATTGTTGACCACCATATTTATTAGTAGTTGTGTTGCACTCCTTGGCCGAGTTAAATTGAATCTGAATAAAAACTAAGCCAAAATATAGGAAATTAACATTGAAAACAGTTAACTATAGCGTAACTATACCTAGCATTAAGTGTACAATGTGCTGGCCCACGCTCCATACATTTCTGAAACATCTCCTTTCAAGAAGCTATCATGAAAAATAACAAAGTTATTAGCTTTTTATGTTACCTGGTTGTCTCAACAAAAATATGGTCAACGCGCCACTTGTCCGTCCGCGCCTGCAGTGGCGTGGCGCGGGGGGACCGTTGGACACTATGATCCACTGTGACCTCTGTTGTACGCTTGGTAACCACACTGCAACATTTTTTAAATATGTTTGGGTAAAAATATAACATGATGTAAAAATGATTGGAATCGATTTAGTTGATTATTCAGAACAAACTATATTATGGTTTCGTATAAAGAAAAAATAAAATAGTATATACCCAAGAAACTTCCGGAATAAATTCTCCAAATGATGATGCAAGCTATATATATATATACGTTGTGTAATCAAACAACGCGTTCACATAGACAGTCATAATAAGTCGCTAAATAAGTATACATATAAAGCCTACATAAACCCCAACAGTGTTACGAAGTTGAAAGGCAGAGAAATAAATTCAATCTTAAACATCGATGTCACAGTCAGGGCTCATAACTTTTCCCTCCAATATATATTATCAGACAACCCCATCCTTCCGCTGTTATTTTCTGTATACTTCAAAACACGTTAAGTTTGAGCGCACAAACTCATTATAATTCACCAAGGAACATTGCTTTAGGAGTCTCGTCACGTGCTACTTGGAACGAAGGCGACAATAATAATTGCAATATTCAAAGCTTTCATATTACTTATGCTGGGGATAGATTTAGCTTGCAGTTCACGACCGCAGACCGCAGACAACCGAGTCTGACCTCAATTACACGGGAAGAGAGCTTAAAGTCGGGTGTCTACTACTATATAACCTTGGCCACGGTCTGCATATTCACGCGCCATTTGTCCTGTAACAGCGTCTGCAAAGGAAACAATTATAATAGGTTGATTAGACGGACGAAAACAGGTGATGACAAACCCTATGTCGTTTGACGTAAATTCTATTTCGGCTATGAACTGGGGTCTTAGTGCACATATAAACGAGAGGCAAGCTTCAATGACAGCAGCTGTGGTGTAGGAGCAGCGGTAGCCTAGTGGTATCGGCCACCACACCACTCGAATACGTGTGACATCTACTAACTCGCACTGGCTAGCGTGGTAGATTACGGATTCCAAAGTTTACAAAATATTCAAATTTTGAAGTTATTACAAATTATAAACTTGCGAGCCGCCCCAGCTTCGCATGGGTGCAATGCAGATACTAATACACTACAGAAAAACTGTGAACGTTGATAAAAAACATCGGCACGCCTCCGTGGCGTAGCGGTAGCCGACGCGGCCGCTGCGCAAGGTGGCGCGGGTTCGATCCCTGCACAGTGCAAATATTTGTATGCATGAATATGAATATTTGCACTGGTCCGGTCGTGCCTCGGAAAGCACGTTAAGCCGTTAGTCCCGGTTGCCATACGAACATCTAGTGGCAGTCGTTAAAGGGTTGTTGGAGCCCTCGAAAAGTCCAACAATTGGTCAGCTGCAATGCTTTGATGTCGCCTTCGGATTGTGGAGGTCAGACGGCAGTCGCTTCAAGGAAAATGTCGAAGTTTAGCCATATCAGCAGTTAGAGTGGTAAAAGCGGATCTCGGACTCCAAAGCTGAAAAAGCTTCGGATGCGACTGGGATAAACGCTGAGATGATGCCGCCGGCGCCGCTACCGCCGCCCGGCCGGTACCGCCGCTAATACGACGGCCTGCAATTTTTGAAACTGTAATGTCTTCGAAAATATTCATTTAAATCATATGCTTTAAAGGGCGATATACTTAGATCTATATTAAACAAACAATATATGTAATTTTTAATTAAATTGGATAAGTATTATAGTTGTATTGGTTAAAATCGCTTCGAAAATTAGCCAATATTTGTCGTAAGAAGTAAATGACAAATAATGTTATGCTGGGATGTCCAAAAGAGACAGATATACAATATGTAAAGAAAACCCTGTCCGATCCATAAGGATAATAAAAGTTAGGTAAACACTTGACCAAATATAATAT
>JADWQK010002157.1:0-164788 GCA_017933935.1 Sesamia nonagrioides | reverse complement strand
CAGGATTTGGCACTTTTGGCAGTATTAACAATATAGTATAGCCGCTAGCCGCTACAGCCCACAAAAAGAGTAGGATTCAGTATCCAATTCAATTTCAAATAATACTTTATTCAAGTAGGCTTAGATACAAGCACTTTCGAATCGTCAGTTACAACCAGAGAACAGAGCAATTTGTTGTTAGGAACAATACAAAATAAATAAAATAATAAAAATCCTAAAAAGAAATGTCAAAAGAAAATAATGTTGAATGTATCTAGAACAAAATTCTTATGTCAAATTAAATAAAAAATAATTTAGAATGTTTAGAAGGAAATTCTAATGACGAAATGTAAAAAATTAAATTATGGTTAAAAAATTAATACCTTAAGAGGTAATGGTTCAAAAACAAGTCGAAAGCTGCTTGTGAAAGGATATTCTCGAAAATCAATCTGATAAAAGAAAAACGCGGAACGGATTTATTAATAAACATGTCGCCTCTATTTTAGTTGTTAGACAGGGTATTAGTGAATATGGTGACTGCGTTTCATTCCAGCCAACTAAAGAAATGACAAAAGCGATGTATAAAGAAAGTGATCCAGAAGAATACGATGCTAATAGGAATGTGTAATTTAATTCAGTTCACTTTTAGACTATAAGATCTAATATCTATCCTACTAATATACATATAAAGCTGAAGAGTTTGTTTGTTTGTTTGAACGTGCTAATCTCAGGAACTACTGGTCCGATTTGAAAAATTCTTTTTTCGTTTGATAGCCCATTCATCGAGGAAGGCTTTTGGCCATAAAGCATCACGTTGCAAGTTGCAACTAATAGGAGCGTAGCATTTTTAAAAAAAACGCGTGTGGATCCGTGTGGCGCAGCTAGTTTTAAATAAAACTTCAAAAGTTTATTTATTTTAAACTTTTAGATTATATTGGCATTATTTTGGCATTTTGTGCTTTTGATTGTGGCAGGATTTGTCAGTTTTCTTGTCTAAGTGGGGCAGGATCTCTAATTTAAGGTTGGTCACACTGACTAGCTCTGTGATAGTACTATAATTACTTTATACAGTGAAACGTAGTGATTGCTTGCTCTGTGCTAAAAGCTTCGTGTTCTACACAACGCATCAGTGTTCAGCGAACAGTAGATCTAAATTGAATATTATTGTACTTTCTAATAGAGTTAAATGATGGAGAGGCTACCAATGTGTAGAATTTGTTTAGCGGAGAATGTCCGCATGTTTAAAGTGGTGAACAGGAAGTTGCACGAACTGTATGAGAAGCTGACCAATATTCCAGTAAGTTAACCAATATAGTATATTTACTAAGTTATTAATTTAGTAGGTATATTACATTTAGTGGTGTCAGCACTTTCAATAATTTAGCAAATTATGCTTTTGTTTTCTGACCTGTTTTATGCTAGACCAGCATTGAGTTGCTAAAATAATTACTTATTACTTACTTACTAGAATAATGAATTATTTTAGCAACTAGTGTGGTATCAGGTGTTGGTAGTAGAATCTAGTACCTCAAGTCTAATACCATACTAGTTGCATGATTATTAGCTAGTAAGAAATTATAGTATAGTATATAAAGCTGCCATTCTACAGAGAGCAAGACTGATGATCATGCTTGTGCAGTCTCAGTCTCTGTAAGACCAACTGTTGGCTGTTTGAATTGGACTAGATTACTTTATACAATAGAAGTATTTTCTTTATTAAAACAAAATAGTGAAAGAAGAAATTTGTTGCAGTTTGTAACTGAAGACTATAGACCGATTATTGCTTGTGTCTTTTGCTGTGCTAAATTAAAACAATGCCACCGATTACTGCGACAATGTGTAGAAGCCGAGAAGCTGTTCACTCAGATCATGAATGAGGATCATAAGGTGAGGTATTATTCAACTCATATTATATTGTTATATGTATACATACTTGAATATATACGCAAGCCTATTGTGTGTTGGTAGATGACACATATATAACAGGTATATAACAGTAGATGCTAAACTTTAGTGAGCACCACACGTATCAAGTCTAGCAGGAAGGCTTAGTTCAGGTGCCTACATTGTCATGAAAGTAAGACAATACACTGACATTGTTACAGCTTGTTTAGTCTATTTAAGTCATTTTCAGATCATTATGTCATTATCGTTATATGTATTTTACTGTGGGGCAAAGGAGCTGACATAGTTGGAGGACAGAATATATTTGTTCTCTATTTCTCTAAGTAAATATATTGGTATTCTCATGGTTGCTCCACAGTTCAAAATATTTTCTTGTCCACTAAAACAGTGATATTGTTGACACCTAAGTTAAAGAAACAAACTACAAGCCCCCCTTTAACTGATCTCAAAAGGTTCATAACTCGTTTGTTGTGCTTGGCCCTTGATAGACTTGAGCAACTTAAAATGAGCTTAAACACACACATTAAAATTCAACCAACCATTAACAACTAATTAAACTTTATGAATAGCTGGTCACTCTGATTAATCAAAACAATGTTGGTGTTCTTTCTCCAGAATTAGTTTACCAACAGGTTATATGAGTTCATATAATTGTAATTTTTTTACAATTTGCATAAATATAAATGTATAAGCTGTCACCTGCTGCCCGTTATGTCTGGTGGGTTTTATTTAATTAATAAGTTTTACTTATTTTTCCATTTTTAATTTTAATGATTTTTGTTTTTACTTTGCCGGTACAGTAGGACCCGATTATCCCGACTAATTGTTGTTGGTAGGCATCCGGATAATCGAAAGTCCGGATTATCCAATGTATGAAAAAAGGCGTTGTGTTGCGATGTTTACCGGGTACAATGCGCCAAATGTTATTGTGTCGGTAGTTTGGTTGTGGATGGCCTCCAGATTAATCTCCCTCTGGTGCAACATCGTTGGTCGTGTTGTTGGGTTTAAGATTGCATCACCTGGGTCAACTCCCGTCTTCCTTCCAATTCACTCAGTTTTATTGAGTGAATAGGCTCTTAATAAACTAGCGCGCTTTACCATCAGCGGTTGCGTCACTGCCTACCATCAGGCGGGATTGCTGTCAAGTATTAGTTTATAATTTAAAAAAGTATGTATATATATGGACATACATACATATGTTATCTCAGGTGTGTTTTAAAAATAACCAATAAATATTAGCGAAAATTAACGTTTCTTAAGAAATTGTACGTAATGTACGCGCGGAGGGCGCGGACGGCACGAGTGGCGTGGCGTTATGTAATGTACGCGCGGAGGGCGCGGACGGCACGAGTGGCGTGGTGTTATGCAATGTACGCGCGGAGGGCGCGGACGGCACGAGTGGCGTGGCGTTATGTAATGTACGCGCGGAGGGCGCGGACGGCACGAGTGGCGTGGTGTTATGCAATGTACGCGCGGACGGCACGAGTGGCGTAGCGTTATGTAATGTACGCGCGGAGGGCGCAGACGGCACGAGTGGCGTGGCGTTATGCAATGTACGCGCGGAGGGCGCGGACTGCACGAGTGGCGTGGCGTTATGTAATGTACGCGCGGAAGGAGCGGACGGCACGAGTGGCGTGGCGTTATGTAATGTACGCGCGGAAGGAGCGGACCGCACGAGTGGCGTGGCGTTATGTAATGTACGCGCGGAAGGCGCGGACGGCACGAGTGGCGTGACGTTATGTAATGTACGCGCGGAGGGCGCGGACGGCACGAGTGGCGTGGCGTTATGTAAAGTACGCGCGGAGGCGCGGGCAGCACGAGTGGCGTGGCGTTATGTAATGTACGCGCGGAGGCGCAGACGGCGCGTGGCGTTATAATGTACGCGCAGCGCGGATGCGGTGGCGTGGCGTTGTGTAATGTACGCGCGGAGGCGCGTACGGCACGAGTGGCGTGGCGTTATGTAATGTACGCGCGGAGGGCGCGGACGGCACGAGTGGCGTGGCGTTATGCAATGTACGCGCGCAGGGCGCGGACGGCACGAGTGGCGTGGCGTTATGTAATGTACGCGCGGAAGCGCGCGGACGGCACGAGTGGCGTGGCGTTATGTAATGTACGCGCGGAGGGCGCGGACGGCACGAGTGGCGTGGCGTTATGCAATGTACGCGCGGAGGGCGCGGACGGCACGAGTGGCGTGGCGTTATGCCAGTTTCGACACATTCATGTTAGAATAAACTCGACACGATTGGCAGTCCGGATAACTAAGGTCTGGATAATCGGGGTCCTACTGTATGTATATTAGCGTGGCTAGCTGGCGTAAGGTAAATAATTTTATGTTCTGTGTTTTGTTATGTTCAGTATTATATAAAGTCGTGTGTTTATTTGTTTTTTAACTAAACAGACAGCTCTGCTGCAGCTATTCCCAGTGAAAGCACTAGGAAGTGGCGAAGGGCGGGTGTTTTGGGTGATTGTCTTATGTAATTTTCACATTCAAAGACTTTCAACATTTAATTTTGATTTTCTCAATATTATAATAATTGTAACGTTGTCGGTTGAGTAAAAAGTCTTCAGCTGTTATAGAGGTTTATTTTGGTAAAATAATTAATACTTGTACAGGAAAAAGATTAATATTAGTATCCGCTTTTAACAGTGCGTTCGCAAGTGCCTGTGTCACAAATCACAGAGTCCCAAAGACGATTATGTCATGTTGACATTTACTTATTTGACATTCGGATACATTCCGATACAATCTACAACACCACATGCGAAGTAGGCGTCATCCTGACGTCACGCAAACCTTTCATTGCATAAACAGAGTTTACCGTGTAACAAGCACACAGACAACTTCCCGACATCAAGTGTTGACACCAGACACAACACCCGTCTGGTTGGAGAAACCTCTCTTTTCTATTTAGGATGAGGGAGCTCTACACCCTGTTGCTCATAACGTTACTATACTGGTGACCCTGACTTGATTTGAACACACAACCTTCTGATCTTTTTTTTCTTTTCACAGGTCAATCCTCTAATAAACCAAGCCCGATTAGAGTTTTGTAGTGGGCTTGTTACTTCACCAATATTCCACATAAATATAGATGATGAATGTGAAACAGGAAATACGGCTATCAAAGAAGAATTACCAGCTGTTAGTGACGGACTAGATGATGGTATTGAGCCAAAGGAGGAATATCAAAGTGATGGTATTGTTAGCTTTTGGTTTTAATTTAATTGTGTGTAATTTTTCAAGACTTTTTGCAACTGGCTTGCGTTACTCAAACTACCGTCTCCGATTAATCAATGAAGACATTGGCCCCCACCTGCCCACCATGCGAGTCTTATATGATTGTAAAGGCATCCACTTTACAGGAGTATTTATTCCTGGTAGATGGTCTCCGCAGGCGGGATTCTCTAAGTGAATTGTTTAAATATATTATTTATATATTGTGACCTTGTCAATAAATCTATGATAATATCATGTACGGAAGACAGCGGGTCAAGCTACCTGATTCTGTCAAATTATTCCAATCAACCTAGAGCCTTAATGCTTTAGCAATAAAGTCGAAAATCCAATAAAAAAGCTGTACATAAAAAAAAAAATCTTTTCTGTAAAAGTCATGAGCTGAGGAGTTGTTCATGCAGTAGGTACTATTTAAAATGGTAGGTACAATAAAATACCTGCCCACATAGTCGCAACTAAATGAATCTAAATTTAAACCTTGTATTAAACGCACACTGTCGCCAAGCATATTATACGTTCCCTCACAGACCCCGATCACCCCATTACCCTCCTCCAAGAGGCCAATAGGGCCACCAGCACATTACACAAAAACAGACCGACCTACCGACCTCGCCGCCCAGGTCCATCGCGACGCGCCCCTCCCCCGTCCCTTGTCCGATGAAGGCCAGCCCGCGCCGCAGCTGAGCCAGTAATATTATAATGTCCCAACAATGACCTCTGAGTTTGTTTCGGCGTTTCATCTCAGAGCTAGTACTAGGAAACGTCGTGGTCATCAAACCATTAAGAATACATTCGATCCAGCCGTGCCTTGCTGTCCTCTCTAGCGACGCTCTAAGCCGAGGTTCGTACCCCACAGGGGGTGCCCTTAGTGCGTAGTCGCCCAATTTTAATTTAGTTTTAAGTGCCCCTGGCTGGAGGCTTTAATCCATACTAATATTATAAATGCGAAAGTAACTCTGTCTGTCTGTCTGTCTGTTACGCTTTCCCGCTTAAACCTCTCAACCGATTTTTATGAAATTTGGCACAGACAATCTTTAGACCCTGAGAAAGAACATAGGCTACCTTTTATCCCGGAAAAATTTGATGTTCCCGAGGGAAATCTAAAAAGCGCGATATAACCGAACTCTACGCGGGCGAAGCCGCGGGCGGAAAGCTAGTTTTAATTAAGGCATCCACAGGAAAGTCCGGTTAAGTAGTTACGGCCTCTAATGGCCACCTACGAGATGCCATATCAAAAAAAAAAAACATATTATACGTTTAAAGGATTACGTCGTTAACAAAAATGCTTCACTCAACGCTGGTCCTTCTCCACAGGGGAGTATTTTAAACTAATTAGCATTTGCAAACATTGATTGAGTTTATCATCATTTGAAAAACTATATTTACATATAATGCATATGGTTATGGAGGCAATTTCTTATTATTGTTTAATTGTATAGCACACGAGTGAACACTGTGTACTTGCTATTAAGCTACCATTTACTGGATACATCTGTCATTTCCTTAAATGTGCTCTAGCGGTTGGGAGTACAATGTCTCGGTGATGGTGGAGTGTGTGTTGAGTCATTAAGTTCCCTTTAAAATGGTTGAGCTAACCGGTGCTGATCCATGCGGCATGTTCGTGAACGGGCGCCCTCAGTGGGGACCGATCATCTCTTAGCTGCCACGGCTTATGTTAAGGCGGTTCCAGGGGAAAAACACACCGCAGGCCGTTTTTATGTAGTTTTTCGGAGCTATCTACTCTTTATCCAAAAGAAATATCAACTTATTAAAAATACACAAATTTTCTCCATAATCTTGGCTCCAAAATTGTAGATTTTTTTTTTTTACTAAGCATAATGTTTAAATAATTCCTTCACAACGAAACCTCTGACAAGAGAAATAATTATCAAAAACGTGCATCTCCTCGAAAAGTAAGCATTATTTAGATTGCGTTCTTACACTAATGGATAGGCAATTTCATGACGAACATTATTGTAGAAATATTTTTTTAAAACGACCAAAACAAAAATTTTATTCAACAATCTGAGCGTATTCCTCATCATTTCTCTTGCCCGAGCTATTGAGATTCAGTATGCCACAAGCTCTCGAAGGGGGAACCCGTGTTGTTCGTCATCGCGCAGTCCGCTAGCATAGCGGGCGGCGCGTGAGCGAGAAAGCATCTGCTTGCTCGCTCACGCACCGTGCATGTGTTATGTCCTTTTTTCATGAAACTGTTAGTTTACATCATTCTAAGCACTAGTACAAACCCGACTTCGATAAGAGTTGCAGCTTTGAAGAAAAAATCTTTTATTTTTTTTAAATATCCGAAAATGTATTTTTTTTAACAGTTACTCTAAACAGCTGTTTATAAATAGTAATTTCTAGAAAAGAAGTATATATCATTTCTAGAAATTACTATTTATAAACAGCTGTTTAGAGTAACTGTTAAAAAAAATCGCATATTTAAAAAAAAATAAAAGGTTTTTTCTTCAAAACTGCAACTCTTATCGAAGTCGGGTTTGTACCAGTGCTTAGAATGATGTAAAGTAATAGTTTCATGAAAAAAGGACATAATACAAAAAAATTAAGCAGAACGGACAAAGCGCATTATAAAAATAAAAACAAAAGTAATAATAAAAAATGAAAATATGTAAAAAATATACATTTTCGAAAATCGCAAGGTAAACGTATGTGGGATTCGAACCTAGTGCTCGCCGCGGATGTCTGATGCGAACCGGGACTGTGACGAACAGAGCCAATCATGCTTCGCGTTTAGGTTGTGAAATTACGCTTCTAAATGTAGATGGAATAGAGAATGGTTGGTATAGATTTAATAGAACGTGCGTATTTCTCGATGCACGACGCATCACGCATCGATGTACTCGCGCGGAGCGCCCCGCAGTGGGCGGGGCTAGTCGTGTCCCACTTCGTCTGCTTCACCCCCTCAAATACCTAAAAGTTGTCTATTCACCGCGTCTTAAGTGTTTTAACGCACTACAATTTAGTAAAGTTCGGAGTTGATGATGGAGCCGGGGGACAGCCGAGGGATCTCCTTAACGATTCACATCAGCTGCCTCGTGTTTGTGCCTAATAAATTTATATTGATAAGAACTTTACACCTAAATGAGTTGTGATTGTTATTAAAGCTCTGATGATGAAGACAAAAGCCAGTTAAGGGAACTCCTCAAAGGTTTACAATAGTTACCTTGTGTTTGGACTTAATTCATTTATATTGATGAAAACTTTACACCCATATAAGTTTAAATGAAGGTCTGCAATAGATCTGATGATGAAGACCGTCAGTCCCGTCCGTCAGACCGACAGTCGAGGGAATTCCTCAACAATTTACAACACTGTACTTTAACATAGTACAAACACTACCTACTCGTCATGCTTATGCAAAAATCAATTAAAATCAAGAGACTGAATTTAAGTTGTGTTATTTCATTGCGTTATTTCTAGAAATGCTCATACTTTCATTGTGGTCTTATAGGAATTAAAGCAAACGAAATACGTCGTTTGCTTGCAGGCCTTTTCCAAATATGCTGCCGTCAGCGTCCAGTCTGACCGGATAATGTATTAGTTAGATGTTTATTATTTTTCTGCAAAAGGAAGCTTCGTGTAAATAATATTATAGTATATGTATTTGTTTTTTTTTTATACGATAGTTTTATTTTTTACAATTTACGTATTTGTTTTATTAAACGAGAATAATAATATAATTTCAGTCTTACCTGAGCCCAAAAAAAAAACATCAAATCTTTTTTTTATGTAGGTTTCCTGTCTGCAGAAATTTATTTGACCCTGATTACGTTTTCCCTTAAAATAATAAATAATGATAAATTAACCTTTATTATATTATTTTTCTATCCCTTTGACCATCTGACTTAGCTAACGTTCAATCTACAAAACTAACTTCCAACCCTGAAGTTACAGTCATAACATATTTAGTTGTAAAGGTCTAATCAATACAAATTGAGTAAGCCCAAACACATGACAGTTGCTTCCGATGTGGATTCCCTTGATTCTCTGTCATCTCCATCATCAGGTCAGGTCCAAATCTTCACGGTTTTATAGTATCATCCGATATAAATACGAGTATCAAGTTTCCACCCGAAGCGTGCCTACAATTTTCGATAATTGGCCTAAATTGCTTAGAATTTCCATTATCGACACTGACGTGGTAACAATGAGATTACATAGGCAGCATACACTTTCATATAAAAAAGAATGATCAAAATCGGTTCATTAACGATAAAGTTATCAGCGAGCACACATAAATCGAATTAAGAACCACACTTTTGGGAATTCGGTTAAAAAATAAAATACGCAAAATTTTTATTTATCATCAACATTTGATTCAGTCTATAATAACCATAAGTATTTGGGCGCACCAATAAACAAAAATAAAAGTGCCATGTCTGTTACTTCTGTGGTCTATGAATTTAACTTGTATTTGTAAGTACTTCGTCCGCCAGACGGCGCTAGTAATATTTTGCGAAGTATTGTAGAGGTGGGGCGCGGTGAAGAGGGAGCAAATGCTCAAGGTCATTTGGTGAGGGTACGACCTTAATTTCTGAATTGCTTTTATGTTTCCCATAACGCGCGTCTTTCTGCATCGTTCTCACGTGGATATATTCAACGTAAATCATGTGATCAAGTATTTTGTAACAATTTTATGATTTTAAGAGTGTCTGTGGATTATAAGGCCATTCTTCTTAATTTGAAACCTGCGCGTTATAAAGGACGAATAGCTTCATTTTATTGACTGACCGACCGTTTGACACTTTAAAAGCATTTGTAATTAGTTTATTTACTTAAAATAAAAGTTTTAATTTTGATTAAGAAATTTAAAAAACACACATGTTAAAAAAAGTGATTTATTCCACACAAAAGAAATTCAAAATAATTAATAGTAATAAGAGTCATACAATATAGAATTTAATCCATTCAATTTATATTGATCACAAATGTTTTATAGTTATGTGCTGTGTGTGCTTGTGTGTGTGGCAGTGTTTAGTTTAGTTCAGCATAGTGTTAACCGCATTATTTAAATAACAATTGTCACACTTATATTTATTTAACCATTTATGTACACACATTATTATTATTATTTATTTATAGTTAGCTAAAACGGTACAAAACCAATTACATTAACTATCATAGAGAAACACAATTACTTTAATTAACTTAAAAACTACTACTAAAACTAAGATGGAGTAGTGGACTCTCTCGCATACTTTCTTTCACAACAGGCCAAACATACACGCATAAGCTTCTCCATTCATCCGCAAACTCATCACATTCAGGATTGGCCATTAGAAGGACACTTTTAGGGTACGACAGACCGGGGATTCAGCTCTGGCTACCGTTTTTGCGGGGAGTTGCGGAAAAGATTGTGCCTGACAAATAGTCGGCAGAAAAGACCATGCAGCTCTGGGCAGTCTATACGCCCCCTAATGTCTCACAAGCTACGGTGAGCTGGTCAAAGCCTCAGTTCTCAGTTCCAAAGAGTTACATCCCAACATCCCTAAGAGATAGTTGGTGGGGTACATAAAGGGAAAAAAAATAGTATAACCTCTGGAAGAGATATCTAAGGAAATTTTCTGTACCTTTTCCAGCATTAGTGTTTGGGTTGCGTTATAGGGGTGCCAGATACAGGCACTGGATTCGAGTTTGCTTCGAACAAGAGCGGTAAAAACAGAACGGGAAAGGTACATAGGTAATGCTTATATCAAATAATAATATAAATCTCTTGCAGCATACCTGCAACCACAATATACACAGATATAGACAGCGGGTGGAAAAGTAAAGGACACCAAAAATAATACAAAACAAAACGATTCATAAAAACAATAAATATAAGAATAAACTAACAAGTGGAGACATAGTGTCATATTATAAATGTAGTGTTGTGAGTATATGTGTTTGTTACTTTTAACAACAAAATTACTGAACGGTATTAGATGAAATTTGTCACACCTAGATTATCACCAGGATTATTGCATAGGATTACTTTTAATTCTGATATTCCCACAGGCTCAAAACTTACGCAAGTAAAACCAGGCGCAACTAGTTGATAATAATACTCTTGACAGTTATTGTTTATTTACAGAGCCGGAACCCGAAAATTTAGACATTAGCTGTCTAGATGTAGCAGATATACCGCCACACTGTTATGAGTCAGACTATGAAGATGATATACCTTTAGTTAAATGTAAAATTGAAGTGGAAGACGAAAAAGTGTCAAAGGAAAAAAGAAAAGTCACGGAGACAATAAGTAAGTATTAGTTTGATTGTATAGGCAAGCAGTCAGGCCAATGGTTCACATGATAGGATGTAGCTAGCAGGGGCGTGTAGAGATTTTGTATAGGCAAGCAGTCAGGCCAATGGTTCACCTGATAGGATGTAGCTAGCAGGGGCGTGTAGAGATTTTGTATAGGCAAGCAGTCAGGCCAATGGTTCACCTGATAGGATGTAGCTAGCAGGGGCGTGTAGAGATTTTGTATAGGCAAGCAGTCAGGCCAATGGTTCACCTGATAGGATGTAGCTAGCAGGGGCGTGTAGAGATTTTGTATAGGCAAGCAGTCAGGCCAATGGTTCACCTGATAGACGCTAGCAGGGGCGTGTAGAGATTTTGTATAGGCAAGCAGTCAGGCCAATGGTTCACCTGATAGGATGTAGCTAGCAGGGCATGCAGAGATTTTGTATAGGCAAGCAGTCAGGCCAATGGTTCACCTGATAGGATGTAGCTAGCAGGGGCGTGCAGAGATTTTGTATAGGCAAGCAGTCAGGCCAATGGTTCACCTGATAGGATGTAGCTAGCAGGGGCGTGTAGAGATTTTGTATAGGCAAGCAGTCAGGCCAATGGTTCACCTGATAGGATGTAGCTAGCAGGGGCGTGCAGAGATTTTGTATAGGCAAGCAGTCAGGCCAATGGTTCACCTGATAGGATGTAGCTAGCAGGGGCGTGCAGAGATTTTGTATAGGCAAGCAGTCAGGCCAATGGTTCACCTGATAGGATGTAGCTAGCAGGGGCGTGCAGAGATTTTTTATAGGCAAGCAGTCAGGCCAATGGTTCACCTGATAGGATGTAGCTAGCAGGGGCGTGCAGAGATTTTTTATAGGCAAGCATTCAGGCCAATGGTTCACCTGATAGGAATTAGCTAGCAGGGGCGTGTAGAGATTTTGTATAGGCAAGCAGTCAGGCCAATGGTTCACCTGATAGGATGTAGCTAGCAGGGGCGTGCAGAGATTTTGTATAGGCAAGCAGTCAGGCCAGTGGTTCACCTGATAGGATGTAGCTAGCATGGGCGTGCAGAGATTTTGTATAGGCAAGCAGTCAGGCCAATGGTTCACCTGATAGTATGTAGCTAGCAGGGGCGTGCAGAGATTTTGTATAGGCAAGCAGTCAGGCCAATGGTTCACCTGATAGGATGTAGCTAACATAAGGCTGTTTTAAAATCGCTAAAAGTTCTTATTCGTTGAAAATATAGACAAACCTGTGAGTTTGCTTTGGCCCTGTGTGTTTTAAAAATATGCGTGATGCACTACTCGTTGGAATCATAACTATTCAATTTTGCTAATTTGTAAACTTCAGGAAATACGGCTATTAGGTTGTTTGTATGTAAATTTTGAATAAGATGAAATATTACTAATGTTTTTAATTCGTCTGCTGTACAAAGGCATCGGAGGTTGTGCCTAAGGCGACCCGTGTTAAAACGGTCGTACATTCGCAAAGCCATTTGGCTATGCGAATTCATGAGTTCGACGACCGAATTTCCTGGAAAATTATTACAATATAAAATATAGTATTCGCATTCAAAAGCAAGTACCTAGGTTGGTAGGTAGGTTGGTTTTTTAAGTTTTAATAACGACTGTGACACTCGTTCAAGGCATTATCAATAATCTCGTTGTTGTGGCGAATTGATGGTCAGGCTTTTCAATGAACTGTTCTTTATTATTTGCTTGATTAGACGTTTATTTTGAATAAAAAAAGGTTACAAATATCTGAATTACAATTTGGTGTACCGACTACCATTTTGTTTCTTCTTGGAGTCATAATTAATGAACAAGGTTATGGAAACGGAAACCGATGCGTAGAACAAAATGAACGTTTTAGGTCATCTTCAGCGGCTACCAATTAGCGTTGGCGCTCGCCGCTCCCGTCTTCATTCGGTCTCATCGTGCCTGCATTCACTCGTGGATAGGTCGCGGCACGTGGTGACAATTTGCGCCAACAGGTGGCGTTAACACTCGTAAAACACGCTCCTGTAATATTCTTGAACGTTGTCAATACCGCGTTTTAAAATAATATACCTACACGAGAAACAAAACAATTTGTATGTACACAGCCTGCTAACCAGATATGATTATCATAATACTTTTTTATTAAAACAACCTTTTATTTTGAGTTTAATCAAAATCGCGAACACACAACGTCAACAGCAATTTGAATATAAATTTCCATGTCCAACCAATAGCAGAAGTAGATGCAATAAAATTCTTAGGGCTTCACATAGATAAAAAACTAAACTGGAAACCACATACCGAAATCTTATGTAAGAAAATTAGTAAAGCTGCTTACGCCTTGCACACATTGTCATTTATAGTAGGTACTGAGGCACTGTTGACAGCCTACTATGGTCTAGCAGAAACCCATCTACGTTATGGTGTCATTTTCTGGGGCAACTCAACAGAAAGGGAAACGGTGTTCAAGGCTCAAAAGAGATGCATACGTTCTATGTTTAAAATAAAACCTACCGATAGTTGCGTTCCTTGCTTTGAAAGATATAAAATTCTTACGTTACCATGTCTTTACATCTTAGAAATGGCGATTTTTGTTAAAAGTAATCCTCATCGTTTCAAATTATTAAATGAAGTAATTCCACGAAACAGACGCGACAATGGAAAGATATGCCTTCGGGCTGCGGGAACAGCACTTATGCGCAAAAGTGTGTTCTGTATGGCTCCGACCATATTTAATAAACTGCCTAAAAACAGGGGAGAGAACTGCCATTGCCACTGTTTAAAAAAATACTGCAGAACTTTCTTATTCGTAAAGTATATTATAATATTTTAGATTTCCTTAATGAGAAAGATTTTAATGTTCCGATTGCATACAAAGGGAAGAACCACAATACATATTCCTAATAAAATGTAATTCTTTTTTCTTATTTTTATACTCGACAATTTTTATGTACGTTTGTAACGCTCAATTATAATATATTGCATGCCGATTGGTAAAATATGGCTGATCTTACTACCTTTATTTATGTAACAACATTATTGTACCCATATTTGCAAAATAAATTGTCTTTGTCACAATTTTATATTTTTTTTTTCAAAACTTAACGTTGAAAAAGGCACCGTTTTAAATTTATGTAAACATACATCTCATTCCATATTCTAGAAAGAAAAATGTATTTAAACTCTTAAAGTAAATAAACTTATTCAATTCCGCTTAAAACAACCAATATATTTATATTACCAAATAGTCTGGGTCAGGACTGGACCAAGAGAGATTTTTGAAGTTTTTTTTTTTTTTTTTTAATACTTATAAACAAGTGCTTGACTGCAATCCCGCCTGATGGTAAGCAGTGATGCAATCGTTGATGGTAAAGCGCACTAGCTTATTAAGCCTATTCACTCAAAAAATTTCAGTGAATAGGAAGGAAGACGGCAGTTGAGCGAGGTGATGCAATATGTAACCCAACAACACGACCAACGATGCTGCGCCAGAGGATGATCTGGAGACCCTCCACGACCAAACTCCCGACACAACAACATTAGGCACATCGTACCCGGCACACATCGCAACACAACTGCTCAGACCCGTCCACCGTACGGCTTCACCAGACATCATGCCGGAACACGACGAATCGCTTGGCGGCAAGACTTTGTCTGGTGGGTGGTAACTTATGCCGGCGGCTGATGTTGTTGCCTACCACCGAGGCAAGTTGTTGTTGTTGCCAAGTTTGAGCAATACTAAGTTTTAGTACTTATTTGGTACTATTTGGTACCAGACATCAAATAATTGGTACCTCGCTATAGAGGGAAAGCTATCACGAGGAAAGTAGCCAGCCATTCTGACATCAGAATGGCTGGACCAAGTCGACTTCACCTAGTTGTAGATGTTATAGCTAGTTCGTCTTTTCATTAAAATTTAGTACCTCATTGGTACCTCAACATACATTTTTCTTAATTTTTTTTTGATAAGCCAAAAAAAAAGTTGTGTAAGTGACAAACAAAATGTATGCACACGGTTATTTATATGTAAAAAAAAATTATGTGTGAATCAATGAATAAATATACGTAACATTTATGTGTTATCATTAGAGATGGGCGGGTGGGTAAAAAATGGGTAAGAAAGGGTAAAATAGGTAAAAACGAATAAATACCCTTTTTTTACCGGGTATTTATAGTAAATACCGGATATAAAATGAGTTGTTATTTAATTGGCTTCGTCTTCAATACTAGGATCAGGTACGGGAGTGCTTTGGGGTCCTACCACCATCTTTGGGACCCAAGTCAACCCCACCTGCCTGACGGTGCACCCGCTGACTTACGGATGGGGTGCTGACGCCAGCTTTCCCTTCGGAGCTGAGTGGTCTGACGGCAGTCGCACTCGTAAAAGCAAAACAAGCCAAACTATTATGAATAAAAAAGGAAGAAATGCACGTGACACAGTTAGGGCGCCGCAGCAAAACGGCGCGTAGGAGCTGCGCCCGAACCCTGTGACCTGTGGGCTAGGTCTACCGTATCAGAAGCGGATACGGCTGAAGAAGCGAGCCCAAACCAGGAAAATCTGTTGCGCTTTTCCTGGTGTGGGGACGCCGAAAGTACGTTGTTCTGGAGCCAGCTCGAAGGACTGTTTCACGGGATCCCGTTATCCCAGCGAGTGGTTCTGGGTGGTGATTTGAAGGGTCATGTGGGTGAGAAGAGTGACGGGCTTAAACGTGTTCTCCGCGGCTTTGGGTACGGCGGCCGCACCACAGAAGGAAACAACATTCTTCAAACGTGTGCTGCCGCTGACCTTGCAATCGTGAACACCTACTTCAAAAAGAAGCAGGAGCACCTTGTCACCTATCGCAGCGGGCGAAGCGCTACCCAGATAGACTTTCTACTGACTAGGAGACACCACATCGGCAAAGCAGCCAACTGCAAAGTCATAGCCGGTGAGAGTCTCACTGGACAATACCGCCTCCTTGTCATAGATCTCTGCGTCTTTACGCAGCGTCTACGTTGGGCCTTTGCCCAACGTAGATGTGTAGAGCACTGCCGGCCCAGATTTGGTGGTGGTGGCAGGCAGCTATTATTGGGGCCGCGTGGGTGGTGCTCGGAGTCTCTAAGGGCGGCCGCAAACGTGAAAAGGAGACCTTGTGGTGGGACGACACAATCCAGAGCGAGACTAAGGTGAAGAAAGCTCTCTTTAAAACGTGGCATCCGACCGTATCTCCTGAAGATCGCTACGCATATAAGGTTGTTAAACGTACCACTAAAAGAGTTGTAGCCAGAGCCAGACCACTTACAAGCGCTTTACGAGAAGTAGGAATCATCTGAGGGGCAAAAGATCTTTTCCAAATTGGCATGTTCCAGGGTCAAAGCGGCATAGGATATATCCAAGTGCCGTTGTGTAAAAGACCCTTGAATTAGTGCCCCCGATAACGCCCGAGGAAGTTCAAACTACTCTCCGTCGCATAGCAAATCGGAATGCTGTCGGAACTGATGGAGTCCCCATTGAGGCCTGGAAGGCGATGCGTCCTCGCGATGCGAGCATGTTAACTAACCTTCTTAACCGCGTGTTCCTGATCGGCAAAATTTCAAGCCAATGGAGAATGAGTATTATTACTCCAGTCTTGAAAGGCAAGGACTCGGTACACACCATGAAGATCTTTGAGAGGATTATAGACTCTCAGATTCGGCAGGAGTAAGCTGTCTCGGGAATGTCAATATGGGTTTCGTCCAGGGTACGGAACAATGATGATGATGATGATAACGTTCCGACCAATTTCGGTCACGGCGACCACTTCGACTCCTAGCCGATGATTTGGCGCTCATACGCCCGAAGATGGCTTATGTAGCCTATCTTGGCGGCGAAACTTCGTGCACACTGAGTGCACGTAAGCACGCCGTCGACGTAGTTGTATGTGATGGCAGCAGGTGGGCGGGCCTTTAATTGGTCGCGTTTGGCATCGAGGACAGCTTTGCGCTGCTCTTCAAACTCGCGCACTTGTCCGTACACCATTTTGCGCCATTCTGGCCGTTTTGCTGCCAAACGCTCCCATTCAGAGGGTTCGGTGAGCTGGTCAAAGCCTCTTGTCAGTTCCAAAGAGTTACATCCCAACATCCCTAAGAGATAGTTGGTGGGGTACATAAAGGGGAAAAAAATGGTATAACCTCTGGAAAATTTTCTGTACCCTTTCCAGCATTAGTGTTTGGGTTGCGTTATAGGGGTGCCAGATACAGGCACTAGATTCGAGTTTGCTTCGAACAAGAGCGGTAAAAACAGAACGGGAAAGGTACATAGGTAATGCTTATATCAAATAATAATATAAATCTCTTGCAGCATACCTGCAACCACAATATACACAGATATAGACAGCGGGTGGAAAAGTAAAGGACACCAAAAATAATACAAAACAAAACGATTCATAAAAACAATAAATATAAGAATAAACTAACAAGTGGAGACATAGTGTCATATTATAAATGTAGTGTTGTGAGTGTATGTGTTTGTTACTTTTAACAACAAAATTACTGAACGGTATTAGATGAAATTTGTCACACCTAGATTATCACCAGGATTATTGCATAGGATTACTTTTAATTCTGATATTCCCACAGGCTCAAAACTTACGCAAGTAAAACCAGGCGCAACTAGTTGATAATAATACTCTTGACAGTTATTGTTTATTTACAGAGCCGGAACCCGAAAATTTAGACATTAGCTGTCTAGATGTAGCAGATATACCGCCACACTGTTATGAGTCAGACTATGAAGATGATATACCTTTAGTTAAATGTAAAATTGAAGTGGAAGACGAAAAAGTGTCAAAGGAAAAAAGAAAAGTCACGGAGACAATAAGTAAGTATTAGTTTGATTGTATAGGCAAGCAGTCAGGCCAATGGTTCACATGATAGGATGTAGCTAGCAGGGGCGTGTAGAGATTTTGTATAGGCAAGCAGTCAGGCCAATGGTTCACCTGATAGGATGTAGCTAGCAGGGGCGTGTAGAGATTTTGTATAGGCAAGCAGTCAGGCCAATGGTTCACCTGATAGGATGTAGCTAGCAGGGGCGTGCAGAGATTTTGTATAGGCAAGCAGTCAGGCCAATGGTTCACCTGATAGGATGTAGCTAGCAGGGGCGTGCAGAGATTTTGTATAGGCAAGCAGTCAGGCCAATGGTTCACCTGATAGGATGTAGCTAGCAGGGGCGTGCAGAGATTTTGTATAGGCAAGCAGTCAGGCCAATGGTTCACCTGATAGGATGTAGCTAGCAGGGGCGTGCAGAGATTTTGTATAGGCAAGCAGTCAGGCCAATGGTTCACCTGATAGGATGTAGCTAGCAGGGGCGTGCAGAGATTTTGTATAGGCAAGCAGTCAGGCCAATGGTTCACCTGATAGGATGTAGCTAGCAGGGGCGTGCAGAGATTTTGTATAGGCAAGCAGTCAGGCCAATGGTTCACCTGATAGGATGTAGCTAGCAGGGGCGTGCAGAGATTTTGTATAGGCAAGCAGTCAGGCCAATGGTTCACCTGATAGGATGTAGCTAGCAGGGGCGTGCAGAGATTTTGTATAGGCAAGCAGTCAGGCCAATGGTTCGCATGATAGGATATAGCTAGCAGGGGCGTACAGAGATTTTGTATAGGCCAGCAGTCAGGCCAATGGTTCACCTGATAGGATGTAGCTAGCAGGGGCGTGCAGAGATTTTGTATAGGCAAGCAGTCAGGCCAATGGTTCACCTGATAGGATGTAGCTAGCAGGGGCGTGCAGAGATTTTGTATAGGCAAGCAGTCAGGCCAATGGTTCACCTGATAGGATGTAGCTAGCAGGGGCGTGCAGAGATTTTGTATAGGCAAGCAGTCAGGCCAATGGTTCGCATGATAGGATATAGCTAGCAGGGGCGTGCAGAGATTTTGTATAGGCCAGCAGTCAGGCCAATGGTTTACCTGATAGGATGTAGCTAGCAGGGGCGTGCAGAAATTTTGTATAGGCAAGCAGTCAGGCCAATGGTTCACCTGATAGGATGTAGCTAGCAGGGGCGTGCAGAGATTTTGTATAGGCAAGCAGTCAGGCCAATGGTTCACCTGATAGGATGTAGCTAGCAGGGGCGTGCAGAGATTTTGTATAGGCAAGCAGTCAGGCTAATGGTTCACCTGATAGGATGTAGCTAGCAGGGGCGTGCAGAGATTTTGTATAGGCAAGCAGTCAGGCCAATGGTTCGCATGATAGGATATAGCTAGCAGGGGCGTGCAGAGATTTTGTATAGGCCAGCAGTCAGGCCAATGGTTTACCTGATAGGATGTAGCTAGCAGGGGCGTGCAGAGATTTTGTATAGGCAAGCAGTCAGGCCAATGGTTCACCTGATAGGATGTAGCTAGCAGGGGCGTGCAGAAATTTTGGGTGGGGTAGGCATACTACTGAAATCTCTGTGGTAAATATTATATATGGTAAAACTTAAAAAACGTAAACTTACCAGTTTCCGCAAATAACGTAAGGCTGTTTTAAAATCGCTAAAAGTTCTTTTTCGTTGAAAATATAGACAAATCTGTGAGTTTGCTTTGGCCCTGTGTGTTTATAAATATGCGTGATGCGCTACTCGTTGGAATCATAACTATTTAATTTTGCTAATTTGTAAACTTCAGGAAATACGGCTATTAGGTTGTTTGTATGTAAATTTTGAATAAGATAAATATTACTAATGTTTTTAATTCGTCTGCTGTATAAAGGCATCGGAGGTTGTGCCTAAGGCGACCCGTGTTAAAACGGTCGTACATTCGCAAAGCCATTTGGCTATGCGAATTCATGAGTTCGACGACCGAATTGCCTGGAAAATTATTACAATATAAAATATAGTATTCGCATTCAAAAGCAAGTACCTAGGTTGGTAGGTAGGTTGGTTTTTTAAGTTTTAATAACGACTATGACACTCGTTCAAGACATTATCAATAAGCTCGTAAAACACGCTCCTGTAATATTCTTGAACATTGTCAATACCGCGTTTTAAAATAATATACCTACACGAGAAACAAAACAATTTGTATGTACACAGCCTGCTAACCAGATATGATTATCATAATACTTTTTTTATTAAAACAACCTTTTATTTTGAGTTAAATCAAAATCGCGAACACACAATTTTATATTATTTCTCAAAACTTAACGTTGAAAAAGGCACCATTTTAAATTTATGTAAACATACATCACATTCCATATTCTAGAAAGAAAAATGTATTTAAACTCTTAAAGTAAATAAACTTATTCAATTCTGTTTAAAACAACCAATATATTTATGTTACCAAATAGTCTGGGTCAGGATGACTGGACCAAGAGAGATTTTTGAAGTTTGAGCAATACCAAGTTTTAGTACCTATTTGGTACTATTTGGTACCAGACATCAAATAATTGGTACCTCGCTATAGAGGGAAAGCTATCACGAGGAAAGTGGCCAGCCATTCTGATATCAGAATGGCTGGACCAAGTCGACTTCACCTAGTTGTAGATGTTATAGCTAGTTCGTCTTTTCATTAAAATTTAGTACCTCATTGGTACCTCAACATACATTTTTCTTCATTTTTTTCGATAAGCCGAAAAAAAGTTGTGTGAGTGACAAACAAAATGTATGCACACGGTTATTTATATGTAAAAAAATTAATGTGTGAATCAATGAATAAATATACGTAACATTTATGTGTTATGATTAGAGATGGGCGGGTGGGTAAAAAATGGGTAAGAAAGGGTAAAATAGGTAAAAAAGAATAAATATCCTTTTTTATCGGGTATTTATAGTCAATACCGGGTATAAAATGAGTTGTTATTTAATTGGCTTCGTCTTCAATACTACGATCAGGTACGGGAGTGCTTTGGGGTCCTACCACCATCTTTGGGACCCAAGTCAACCCCACCTGCCTGACGGTGCACCCGCTGACTTACGGATGGGGTGCTGACGCCAGCTTTCCCTTCGGAGCTGAGTGGTCTGACGGCAGTCGCACTCGTAAAAGCAAAACAAGCCAAACTATTATGAATAAGAAAGGAAGAAATGCACGTGACACAGTTAGGGCGCCGCCGTAAAACGGCGCGTAGGAGCTGCGCCCGAACCCTGTGACCTGTGGGCTAGGTCTACCGTATCAGAAGCGGATACGGCTGAAGAAGCGAGCACAAACCAGGAAAATCTGTTGCGCTTTTCCTGGTGTAGTGACGCCGAAAGTACGTTGTTCTGGAGCCAGCTCGAAGGACTGTTTCACGGGATCCCGTTATCCCAGCGAGTGGTTCTGGGTGGTGATTTGAAAGGTCATGTGGGTGAGAAGAGTGACGGGCTTAAGCGTGTTCTCGGCGGCTTTGGGTACGGCGGGCCGCACCACAGAAGGAAACAACATTCTCCAAACGTGTGCTGCCGCTGACCTTACAATCGTGAACAACTACTTCAAAAAGAAGCAGGAGCACCTTGTCACCTACCCAGATAGACTTTCTACTGACTAGGAGACACCACATCGGCAAAGCAGCCAACTGCAAAGTCATAGCCGGTGAGAGTCTCACTGGACAATACCGCCTCCTTGTCATAGATCTCTGCGTAAAGGCCCAACGTAGACGTGTAGTGCACTGCCGGCACCAGATTTGGTGGTGGCTGCTTGATGAAATAAGTCCCAGGAGTTCGCATCGGTTATTAGCGACAAGTGCGCTGGACCGTTGGAAAATATGTCCAAGACCATTGGGGCAAGATCCAGGCAGCTATTATTGGGGCCGCGTGGGTGGTGCTCGGAGTCTCTAAGGGCGGCCGCAAACGTGAAAAGGAGACCTTGTGGTGGGACGACACAGTCCAGAGCGAGACTAAGGTGAAGAAAGCTCTCTTTAAAACGTGGC
This sequence comes from Sesamia nonagrioides, assembly GCA_017933935.1. NCBI lineage: Eukaryota > Metazoa > Arthropoda > Insecta > Lepidoptera > Noctuidae > Sesamia > Sesamia nonagrioides. The sequence continues at coordinate 142,605 of JADWQK010002157.1, read as the reverse complement.
ATCCGACCGTATCTCCTGAAGATCGCTACGCATATAAGGTTGTTAAACGTACCACTAAAAGAGTTGTAGCCAGAGCCAGACCACTTGCAAGCGCTTTACGAGAAGTAGGAATCATCTGAGGGGCAAAAGATCTTTTCCAAATTGGCATGTTCCAGGGTCAAACCGGCATAGGATATATCCAAGTGCCGTTGTGTAAAAGACCCTTGAATTAGTGCCCCCGATAACGCCCGAGGAAGTTCAAACTACTCTCCGTCGCATGGCAAATCGGAAAGCTGTCGGAACTGATGGAGTCCCCATTGAGGCCTGGAAGGCGATGCGTCCTCGCGATGCGAGCATCTTAACTAACCTTCTTAACCGCGTGTTCCTGATCGGCAAAATTTCAAGCCAATGGGGACTGAGTATTATTTCTCCAGTCTTCAAAGGCAAGGGTCGAGCCCTTGCCTTTGAAGACTGGAGTACACACCATGAAGATCTTTGAGAGGATTATAGACTCTCAGATTCGGCAGGAGTATGCTGTCTCGGGAATGTCAATATGGGTTTCGTCCAGGGTACGGACTAATGATGATGATGATAACGTTCCGACCAATTTCGGTCACGGCGACCACTTCGACTCCTAGCCGATGATTTGGCGCTCATGCGCCCGAAGATGGCTTATGTAGCCTATCTTGGCGGCGAAACTTCGTGCACACTGAGGGCACGTAAGCACGCCGTCGACGTAGTTGTATGTGATGGCAGCAGGTGGGCGGGCCTTTAATTAGTCGCGTTTGGCATCGAGGACAGCTTTGCGCTGCTCCTCAAACTCGCGCACTTGTCCGTACACCATTTTGCGCCATTCTGGCCATTTTGCTGCCAAACGCTCCCATTCAGAGGGTTCTATATTGCATCTCTTCATGTGCCGTTTTAAGACATCCTTGAACCGGAGGAGTTGTCCGCCATGCTTTCGCTTGCAGCTCAGAGAAGAAGATGCGCTTCGCCACCCTTTCGTCCACCATACGTGATACGTGCCCGCACCACCGAAGCTGTCGACGCATTCAATAAACCTCAATGCCACCAACATTGGCTCGTCGCAGGACTTCGGTATTTCGCACTCTGTCAGACCATTTGATCTTCATAATGGATCGCAGACATTTAAGGTGAAAACGATCTAGAGTACGTATGCGGTGCCGGTACACACACCATGTCTCAGCGGAATATAGAAGGTTTGGCAGCACAATTGCCATAAATAAAAATAAAATGTATCCATTTTTCGTCAAAATATATATTTTCTATAGTTACACAGTTTTCTAATATAAACGGACTTAATTTATCAAATGGTACGAAGTTATTTCCCACAACAATAAACAATAATACCAAGAAAGTTAGATAAAATACAGCACATGACAGTCGCCTAGATAACATTTGATAAAATACAGCACATGACAGTCGCCTAGATAACATTTGATAAAATACAGCACATGACAGTCGCCTAGATAACATTTGATAAAATACAGCACATGACAGTCGCCTAGATATCATTTGATAAAATACAGCACATGACAGTCCGCCTAGATTACATTTGATAAAATACAGCACATGGCAGTCGCCTAGATAACATTTGATAAAATACAGCACATGACAGTCGCCTAGATAATATTTGATAAAATACAGCACATGACAGTCGCCTAGATAACATTTGCTGGGGCGATGTATGTGGCCGGGTACATCGTTGCAACGCAATGTGTTTGTGCGCAGACGATGTAGCATCGGGGCGCTGTCGGTAAAGTGGCGCGCTTCAAAGGACTTGTCGCGACAATATTCGCTGGAGTGGTCACACCTACGTCACTTCAGTGTAGTCCAGACTTTGAAGTAGGACTGACGTTCTTTTTGCATATTTTTTACATTGTTTTTGTTTGTTGTGTAAACATTTAATAAATAATAATTTATTGACATATAATGCAAAGCCACTGCTTCCTCCATCGTCTCGGCCGCACAACTAAATCTCAAAATTTTATCCTGTTCATCTTGACACATATACATGTGACAAACTTTACGAATGAAAGTCCTAATTTGTGAAATTCTTGGCTACAGATTTTGATTAATGGCAGATTATTGCGATCTTAACAGAATACTTCTTTGATGTACTCCTTCTTGTATAGTGGCTTTCATAAGATGGCAATAACAAGACATGAGACTTCATTTCCAGTCGTTTTTTGTCTGATATCTTATGTTTTGGAATAGTTTTTCCGCGTTTGTCATCGGTTTCAGTACCACCTATCGAAGATCTCTTTTTTAGAGCAACTGTTTTTTTGGATCACATTTACCGTGAATGGTGAAAAAAATATTTGTAAGTTTTCATTCTGTATTTTTACGTATGAACCCATTTCCCAATATTCTGTAAAAATAGCATGGCTATCGGTTTATGTTATACGCTCGTTACATTTCATCCTGCACACAGGCAATTCCTTAATCTTCCGATCTGGTATATTCTTTTTGTTTAAAGTTTGTAGGCCTGCCCTAACTTCCGTTTAAACTTTTTCTCCTTTTTAATTCGTCGGCTTCTGGTTATCTCGCTGACGAAATTTATACAAATTTATTGGCGCTTTAGACATTCATATTAATAAATATTGCACTCACAATAAACTTACAAAGCAACAGTTGTTAATACAACTAATTATATGCATAAGCTTAGACCCACTTCTCAATTTCTGTTTAGACCATAAATTATTTTTAAGAATGAAGGTAATTCTCATGACAAATTGGAAGTTCCTAATCACATAAGTCAAAGTTTTTGAACCAAGCCAGTAGTCATTTGAAGTGTTCCTTTTAACATATGTCAACTTATGTGCTTTTGTTCGTCTGATTGTAATTTAATTGTTACTGGTTGATAAAGTCCGCAACTCTGATACGGTACCAAATAATTGAGTGTGACTTACGTGCTTTAGTCAGTTTGCGTATTGAATAATCAACGGCGTTATAAAAAAAATATCGGAAATTTTGACTTATGTGCTTTAGTCTGCCGACCCTATTATGTCTATGCAAAACTTCTTGTAGATGTTACTTATTTTTGGCTTATCGAAAAAAATTTTAGAAAACATATGCGGAGGTTCCAATGAGGTACTACATTTTAATGAAAAGATGAACTATAATTAGTTCATCTTTTCATTTCAACGCCTACAACTAGTTGAAATCAACGTGCTCCGGATTACATGCAAAATTCCTTCTAGGTGTAACTCTTTTTTGGCTTATCGAAAAAATTAAGAAAAATATATGTTGGGGTACTAATGAGGTACTAAATTTTAATGAAAAGATAAACTAGCTATACCACCTACAACTAGGTGAAGTCGACTTGGTCCAGCCATTCTGATGTCAGAATGGCTGGCCACTTTCCTCTTGATAGTTTTCCCTCTATAGCGAGGTACCAATTATTTGATGTCTGGTACCAAATAGTAGATACCAAATAGGTACTAAAACTTGGTATTGCTCAAACTTCCAAAATCTCTCCTGGTCCAGTCATCCTGACCCAGACTACCAAATACACCAATAACGAAACAACATAAGCTGATAAAAAGGTATTTTAACGAACAACAATCATACTATTTTTGTCAGCTTCTTAAATCGGTCCGTTTTAATATACAATATGTAAAGAAAACCCTGTTCGACCCGTAAGGATAATAACGGTTAGGTAATCATATGACCAAATAATATTTGAAATTTTGCATAATCATCATAATAACAATAGAAATCAATTTTGAAACAATCCTGTTTTTGCGCGAATTTACTCTAACTTCCCCAAAATCTGGTAAATTTCTAAAAAGTGACAACACCATTTTAGACGGTATAATTTTCAGCTTTCCTTTCATTCTTTGTCGGCGTCTATTTATCTTGCCGCGGCGCGCATATGTCGGCGATGTCAAAAGAATGACTAGAGATGCCCATTTTTTTGCGTAATAACATTTTTTATCGCTATTAATCGAAACTTGTACCTGGTTCAATGATTTGTTGTAAAAACACAGATTACCTTTTATCCCAGAAAAATTTGATATTCTATCGGGCGAAGTCGCGGGCGGAAAGCTAATTACTTATAACATTATTATTACACAGGTATTAGTAAACAGAAACTATAAAGGTCTTGTGAAGTACGATTTTAGTGAAGTATTATAAACAATGTAAACCTTTTTACCTAATTTAAGTGATGTGAAAGTTCTAAAATCTAAAGAATGCCATGCGATGTTGAATCGTCAACATCATGCTGCGTGATATTCTGCAATATTAAATCGATACCAAAATTTATCAATATTTTGAATACTTTCTCACCTCTAGTCAAAGGGTACCGCCGTGCCGCCAGACTACCTATTTTTATGAAATAAAAATCATTTTAATTTTAAATTTATTAGTTTCGCGTAGGCATTGCGTCCATGTAGACGTATCGACGACGTTTATTGTGTGATGAAGTCGTTTTCTAACGTAGGTAGAGTATTCTAACATGCTCACGTGTCTGGGTGTGATTAGTGACTGCTTTTATGCAGAAGCTCGTAGAGATTATGAGATCCGTTTTGTATCCCGGTACCGTGTGTGAGTACTCGTTTTGTGGCACGAGAGCTGGGCACTAACCATATGCAAATGTGGAAGGTCATGCATGAGGTCAAGCGAGTACATGACCTTTAACACCGCCACGGATAAGCACGTGACCTGTTTCGTCACTCGCGCATTGTATTGCCATTCGTGAGTATATCTTTTCCAAAATAATATTTATTTTTTAGGGGTAATTTTTTTTTTAAGTTTAGCCAGGGTTTGTATGCATTAGTAGAATCAGTTATCGATACCTAACAACACCTTCACGGGTCGGACAGGGTTTTCTTTACATATTGTATACAGTGATTATTTCGGCTTATAATCATCATCATCTCAACGTTAAGCCCGGTCGCATTCGAAGCTTTTTTTTAACTTTGTAGTCTGTAGTCTTTGTAGTCTAACAACCCGTAACAACTGCCATTAGGTGTTCGTACGGCAACTGGGATCAACAGCGTAACGTCCTTCCCGAAGCACGACCAAACCAGTGTAAAAATATTTGCACTGCACGGGAATTGATACCGCGCCTCCTTGCGCAGTGGTCGCGTTCGCTACCGCTACGCCACGGAGGCTGTCAATTATTTCGGCTTATAAACTCAATGAAATTGCACGCCCGCGCACGCAAAGTTTACGCACACAATGAAATATTTTTATTCACACACAGGACCACAGACCACACACGCGAAAACAGAAGCATGACGAAGCCACGTTGTAGTAGTTGGGGCCACCCTTTATAGCAGAACTTTTTAAGTCATAATTTTATTTTGCATAGCAACGGATAGCATAAACCTCTTCGCAGAAAATCGTTTGGCATACACTCATTTACCATACAGCGAAACCCATGATTTTGTAAGTCAGGATCATCTTTAGGTATAAATATCCATAATAATCAATAAGAAAGTTCACAACCAGAATCATCTTTTGGCATATATTTTATATCCATAATAATCAAAAGTAGAACCATCATATCGCAGAAAATTCACAGCCAGAATAATCATGTGGTTTTTATTTCCCTGCCAGTAAGATAATGCAGTAAGCATGCAGCAAGCAATCAGCATACAAGCATGCAACATGCAGTAATCATGTAGCAAGTATGCACCAAACATGCAGCAAGCATGCAACATGCAGCAGGCATACAGTAAGCATGCATGCAACATGCAGCAGGCATGCAGCATGCGAGCATACAACATGTAGCAGGCATAGCTTCTGTCACGGTTCCCGCGCTGCGGGGCTCCGGCGGTCCCACGCGAGCTAATCGTCGCAGATGGTTTTACGCCCACCAGCGCAACTTGGGCTTGCTGACTGGCAAAGCCGGCCAGCCTCAGCCGCGGCGGTGTGCGTTAAAACCTCCTGTTCCTCAATTCGCAGGCCGCTTCGCCCCTCCGCGCCTTTGCGGGTTTAAATTACACTCTAGGGGTAGGGCATACTCCTGTCAGCTAATGAATCGCTGCAAACCCGACTTCACATAGTCCTCTACGTGAAGTCGGGTTTGCAGCGATTCATTTCTGTCGCTAACTTTTGTGGCACACCATAGTGATTTTTAAAAACAATTTTTTTTTTTCAATATGACTAATAAAATTATTTCTATTGAAATTCTGTCATCTTCGTAGTATGCTAAGTCGAATTATGCCAAATAATCGGCGCTCTAAATAAACGTTATTATAAATGAAATTATGCAAATTTGTAACTTTGAAATAGGTAATTATGCCCAATACAATCTTAAAAGTATCCCATTTTAAATTCGAACATAAAAAAATTAGGCCAAAACACAATTATATTAAATATTTTTTATTCCTTTACAATGTCGTTTAAAAAAGTTTATGCCAAGTGAAATGCCAAATAGGTTTCGGAGCAACAAGTTTCTGCCAGATAGAGGGCACCCGTAGTAGTTCGCTCTAGCCTCAATAAATGGCAGTATTACCAATGAGTAATTGAGTGATATCCCGAATTAGAAAATTATTAGGGTACGCAATGCTTATCTGCTTATATGACGCGCACGCACTTGGTGGCTAAGATCACCTGACGTGCCTGAAGGGTGTAACTGGTTGTATGGGCAATTTTGAGGTCTATTGCTAGGACTGTTCAAGTTTATTTTTTAATTGCTTGCTTAAAGGCTTCTCCTTGTTCCTTGCCTAACCGACTGTCTTGTGCGGTCTCTAATCATGTTGACCCTGCGAACGTTACCAGATCGTCATGCAGATCAAAGTTACAGATGTACCATCGTACCTAGTTAAATTCAATTCAATATGTTGATTTCAAATAACAATAATAATTGTACACACAACATATACATATAGTTAAGAGCGTCTATATTGAAATTTGATTTAAAATAGCCTCATGGAACATCAGTAAAGACAGCAGAATATTGTCCAGCGTTCCATAAATAGATAGTCTTTTCAAGCTCTCACCAATGACAGGTAGATAGCTGTCACACACCCAGTGAGTCGGAGACGCAAACAAATTCAAAAGACAATTCTTCAAATCCATTCAAATCTGACATTGTGTACTTACTACATTTACTTACAGAGGCGACCGTTGTGAGGGAACCAAACCAGGACACACGAAGAACAAAAGAAAAGGATGCAATAACAGCCGAGCAAACTACAAAAGACAAATCAGACTCGAAAGTTATCTGGACTACTCAGAAATGGACTTCCAATCCTGGTACATATTTCAAAGAGCCTTACATATGTATACGGAGTAGTTCTAATAATGTAAAAAAAGAGTATAAGTGTCATATTTGTCAGCGTGTGTATACACAAAGGCAAGGATTAACTATTCATATGCGTACACACACTGGTGAAAAACCTTATAAGTGTGAAATATGTCAACGTAATTTTAATCAAAAGATCACATTAACAAAGCATATGCGTACACACACTGAAGAATCTTATAAATGCGAAATATGTCAACGTAATTTTAGTGAAAAGAGGTATTTAACAAGGCATGTGCGTACACACACTGGTGAAAAACCTTTTCAGTGTGATATTTGTCAACGTATTTTTACTGTAAAGGGGAGTTTAACAAAGCATATGCGTACACACACTGATGAAAAACCTTATCAGTGTGATATTTGTCAACGTAATTTTAGTGAAAAGGGGAGTTTACCAAAGCATATGCGTACACACACTGGTGAGAAACCTTATCAGTGTGATATTTGTCAGCGTAATTTTAGTGAAAAGGGGAGTTTAACAAAGCATATGCGTACACACACTGGTGAGAAACCTTATAAGTGTGAAATATGTCAACGTAATTTTAGTGAAAAATTCTATTTAACAAGGCATAAGCGCATACATACTGGTGAAAAACGTTATAACTGTGAAATATGTCAACGTAGTTTTAGTATAAAGAGTTATTTAAGAACCCATTTGCGTATACATACTAACGAGAAACCTTATCAGTGTGAAATATGTCAACGTAATTTTAATGAAAAACGTAGTTTAACAAGGCATATACGTACACACACTGGTGAAAAACCTTATTACTGTGATATATGTCAACGTAATTTTAGTATAAAGAGGCAGTTAATAAACCATATGCATACACACACTAACGAGAAACCTTATCAGTGTGATATTTGTCAACGTAATTTTAGTGAAAAGTTCAGTTTAACAAGGCATATGCGTATACATACTGGTGAGAAACCTTATCAGTGTGATATTTGTCAACGTAATTTTAGTTTAAAGTGGAGTTTCACACTGCATATGCGTACACACTTATAAGTGCTACTTTTAGTGCTAGTGCGTACTTTTAGTAAAAAGATCAATTAAACACAGCATATTGATACACACGCTGGTGTAAAAGCTTATGATTCTTCAAAGTAAGCATACTAAGAGAGTCGTTACTTTGAAGCCGGAGGTACTAGCGGAAGTTGAAACCTTCTAGTGGGAATGTGTGAGAGGTGGGGCAGTGCCACAGGCATTGCTTTTCTGGCGCTGTTGTGCTAACCGGACCACAGAAGCTACGTCTGGGCGCAACGCATCTAACCGAGTACGTATCCTTCGTCCCGTTAGTAGCAGTGCCGGTGAGGAGTAGGAGTGCGGGTATTATTAAAGTATGTCAAACTAAAAATAAAATATCTCTATTTAAATATAAAATAATTCAAACATTATGTTTATCATACGTATAGTCCTGAATTCTATCGATAATTTTATTTAACCAGTTGGGCACCTCTCTATAGATAAATATGGCGCCCTGCATTTCGGCCAAAGGTCAAAATGACAACGAGTAAAGTGTAGAAGACATATTGGATTCACTACATTGTACGCGGACTTTCTTATTATTTTGACAAACCGAGCAATGTATATTTTTTTGTATCTTGATGCAAAAAGAAATCGTGAAAGTTTGGAATATCATAGTTATCAGTACATTTTTGTTTTTTACTAATTATATTGTAATAAAATGTTATTTTCGACTTACTACTGGAAAGATGTACCTCCTCGCTTAATATTTGAGGTCTGACTTCTTGTCTAGCATGTTGTAATTGTACAATACGGCATTTTAAAGCAGAGCTCCGTCTCTGAAGTAGTTTGAAGAATACTAAACGCGGTGAATGCATGTTTCAGTCGATATACGATTTCCGTATTATGTTCATGGCACGCCTGCCCTGCCCATGATGATATCTATGCTTGAACAGTTTCTAAAACAGGTATGTAATCATGTTACTGTTTGTTTTTATCTACTAGAAGTTTCAAAATTTTCTAAACTATAATGAAGATTGTGTACATTGCGCATTCATAGGTTAGATTGCAAATATAAGTACACCATATTGTAGTCAGTGCTGCCAATAAAAAAATCTCGATTCCCCGCGTCATTGTTGTCAATTCCCCGAAATTCTCCGCTTGTTTTTTATTAATTCCCCACATATTCCCGCATTTATATTTTTAGAATAAAAACATTGTTTCATTTTATTTATAATTTGTCAGCGGCGGTTGTTGGATGTCGTGTAAAACCACACAACTCTATTATCTATGGTACGCATCCTTGTCTCTTCCCTTCTGCAAGATGCTCTCTCTGTGAATACACGTGTTGCTAAATGAAGATCAGAAAATATTTTATTTGCATGATTCCAGATGGAATTCCCACAGGTTAAGGGCTCAGGGTGGTCCCAGGGCGGTCACAGGGAGAGCGCAAAGTATTAATTAAAAGAGATAAGCAGATAATCCTACACAACTGTGTAGGATAAGGGCAGTGCAAAAAATAAGTAAAAATGGCGTCTCAATACAACGAGCTATAATTAAAAAGCGGCAATTTCTCAAACTGATTATTCAGAATATCATGTTTGATGTAAGAAAAGAAGTGCCAGGAAGCTATAGAAGTTCACATAGGGAAGGCGTTGCGACAAAGAAAAAATGACGTCATTGCAAAGTTAATCATCGTTCAATATTTGTCAGACACGCACATTGAGTATATTAAGGAAGCAAGATGTGCGTCAGAAATGGTGCTAAAGTTATAGAACGCATTGGATAGAAAAAAGTATTTTATCGGATTTATACTGGCGCAAGAAATTGTTAAATTTGAAGATGAGAAGAGGACAAAGCCTGGAGAGCCATTACTTAGAAATAGAAAGGGTATTTAGAGAACTAGCCGGACGAAGCGTTTCGCCTCCTTTATACCGCGTACATCGAGGGACTGGAACAATTTGCCAGCGGCGGTGTTTCCGTCGGACTACAATTTGAGTGTCTTCAAGTCTAGAGCGAATAGGCTCTTAATAAACTAGTGCGCTTTACCATCAACGATTGCGTCACTGCTTACCATCAGGCGGGATTGCGGTCAAGCACTAGTTTATAATTTGTAAAAAAAAAAGAAAATGGAAAGTGTTGCCGCCAAGCGATTCGTCGTGTTCCGGCATGATGTCTGGTGAAGCCGTACGGAGGACGGGTCTTAGCAGTTGTGTTGCGATGTGTGCCGGGTGCGATGTGCCTAGTGTTGTTGTGTCGGGGGTTTGGTCGTGGAGGGTCTCCAGATCATCCTCTGGCGCAGCATCGTTGGTCGTGTTGTTGGGTTAAACATTGCATCACCTTGCTCAACTGCCGTCTTCCTTCCTATTCACTCAGTTTTTTAAGTGAATAGGCTTAATAAGCTAGTGCGTTTTACCATCAACGATTGCATCACTGCTTACCATCAGGCGGGATTGCAGTCAAGCACTAGTTTATAACTAATAAAAAAAAAATCGGAAAAGGTGTGTTACTTATTACTGAGTATGGATGAGTAGTACAAGACTTGTCACAGCATTGGAGGCCACAAATATTGATTTGACTATGGAATATGTTAAAGGTAAACTGCTAGGTGCAGAACTCGATATGAGCGAGAATAAAGAATATAACATTAAAGAAGGCGAGGCCTTTACAACAGACACACAATATAAGTATAGGTGCTATAACTGCAACGAGCCTAATCATTTTGCAAGAGATTGTTCAAAAGCAAGTACTAGAGGTAGAGGTGGTGGTAGACCACACAGATTTAGTAGAGGCAGATTCAGTCATTCTAGAAGCAGAGGTAGAGCCCATCTAGTCGAAGAAGCTGAGCTGTTTACTCTAGTCGCCTTTCAAGCAGAAAAGAGGATGAACCATCAAAGAATAAGTTTTGCTATAGATTCAGAAGCTCAAAATCATCTGGTTATATGTATAGACCTGTAGTTACTTGTGTCCGCTAAATCTCCCGTTTTATTTTTAACTACAGGCACTACAACTGTCTTTATGAATTCATCTGGCAGGTAGGAGTGATTAACACACAACTCGAAGAACATTGCGACCACTCGCGCCAAGTGTGGTCCGGCGTGCTGTAGATGCTCAATACTGAGTGTGTCGTGCCCAGGAGACTTTCCCCTCGAAATCTGCTTTATGGCTTTCTCGACATCTCTCGCGTGGAATCTTGTGCCCACTATCTTATTGCTCAAATCAGCATTGGAGCGTCCGACGCGCCGAACCCAGTGGCGGCCGAACCGAAAACTGTTCTCTAAACGCGTTCGCAATACTCTTCTGGTCACCCAGACCATCGACATTCACAGGGAGGCCAGGCCGAGAGCCCACCTTTCTCGTATTCCGCCAGAATCCACGAAACTCACCTTTCGAGTTCTGTTCAGCGAGGGCGTCCATCCGAATCTAGTCCTGATTATTTTGGCACCACCTTAACCTGGACTTAAAAACTTTCCTACTCTCTCGCATCTCTTCAAATACACAACCTGACGTAGGTCTACCATACAGAACCCATTCGTTAAATGTCAGCCTCGCCACCCTGTGAGCCCCACTTACATGCCTGTTCCATCCCGCCAATCGGGCCCCACGACGCCGCATCCGCACGCTTCCCCCACTCGCCACCGCCGCATTCCGAAGGGCGGCCACAATGTCGGAGTATAGTCTATCCAGGACACGTGCGTGGTCAGGGTCACTACATAAATAATCCGCACATTGTGTAAAATCCGAGGGAAAGTCTATTAACTTTAATCTCCTATGACACTCCTCATTATACATTAAGACCTGCTTCTCATCTCGTTCCCCCCATCTAATGTCATTACTGCACACCGAACGGGTTACAATTTTCGGTGTTAATACATGTAGATTGCATTCAACCATAAGAGGGAAGTGGTCCGACCAAAGAGTCATACTGTACAAAAACATTCATAACGGACAACTTCGCCGCCTGAGTTAATTATACTCGCGCCTCGTCCTCGAGATTAGTAATTGACATTTATTTACACATGTAGTTACGCATAGGTGTCACCACTCTTGCACTTAGTTTAGAGAAAAATAAGACCAACACTTTTTTTTTTTTTCTTGTATACTTTTTGTACTGGTATCACCGAACCCAGCCACGCATCCGGGCGGTTGGCAGATGTTCATTCGCAGTAAAGTGCTCAACCACTCAACACTACTCGCTTCGAGCGCCTTCGCACTGTTCCTTTTTTGAAATCAGCATAGAATTATTTGAAAAAATGCCAAAACGTAAAAGTTCACGCGAACGAGACATTAATTATTACAGAAGAAAAATTAGGAAGTTGGAACGTAAAATTCGTGACCATCAGTCTAACGACTCTCAGAGTGCCACTGAACCAGAGGACGGCGTGCTTTTGATGGACGAGGATTTTAAAGCAGGCAGGTACCCACTTTTCACGCTAATATTTTCTTAATACTCACGTATTCACGTGGCTATAGAAATGCACCCTGAACAGTCATTGGGGCTGATTCAACGCACTAAAATACGGTTGGCGTTCCTTCCACTGGGGATTGTAACCTAACCTCTGAACTGCTCGTCAACTTGTTTAAGTTGTACCGATTTCTTTCTCCGAGTAAGTTATTGAACTTACGTAAAAAATTATCATGTCCATGATAATTTCCAGATACCGCCGCCTTAGAAATGCAACCTGAACAGTCATTGGGGCTGATTCAACGCACTAAAATACGGTTGGCGTTCCTTAGACTGCGGATTGAATGTTAACCTCTTAACTGCTCGCCAACTTGTTTAAATCGCCGAGTAAGTTATTGAACTTATGTAAAAAATTATCATGTCCATGATAATTTCCAGATACCCCCGCCTTTCGACCAGATGACTGGCTTTTAGACTGGCCCGAAGAGGAAGCACGAGAAGTCATAGAAACCTCTGAACCACAACCTGGCCCCAGTACCGAAGAACCTGTACAGGAGCCTACGCCAGTTCGTGACGCAAACTTAGCGGAATTAGACACCGAAATTCTAGAAATTCTGGGTGACGACCCCAATAAGACTGATATATTTGGCCCTGAAATTAGCGATGAACTTGCAAATCGCCTACTGTACATAGCTAAAGAAGGTCTTAGCAAAGACATTCGCAAAAATTTGATTTCTAAGTACCCACTCCCGATAAATTGTGCTCAATTAGACGCCCCAAAAATGAATTTGGAAATTAAAGCGGCCATCGCTGACACAGCAATCAAACGCGACAGGGGAATTGAAACAAAACAAAAACAAATGTCTAGCGCAATTGCTTGTTTAACCGAAATTATTAATTCACAATTAAAACTTAATACTAAAAACAATGTTTTGTTACAAAATTTAATGGATTTGGGTCGAATGCTGTGTGACTTACAACACGCCGATACAATTACCAGGCGAAATTTTATTCTCTTTGCATTGAAGAATGACCTGAAATAGACACTCACTTATTCGGTGAAAATTTGTCCGATACCCTAAAATCGGCAAAGGCAGTCAACAAATCAGGAGTCGAACTGAAAGCCGACCCTAACCATAGAGCTACAAATGCCAATTACAGGGGACCTGGCCCCAAAACGTTAAACCGCAGGGCTCTTCAGGCGCGCAGGCGGCCTGCGGGGCCAGCTCCGGCGCCGAGAAGTCGCGAGCCTGCAACATCGCGCGGTCACTATCCTCCGCCAGCGACGCAGAACCAGCCGTCGCGCGCGCTCGCATCGAGGACGTCATCGCGCGGACATCAAGCGACGCATCCCCGTCGCCACTACTAGATACAGTTAAGTACGCTGGCCGTTTGTCTCAATTCTATTATCAATGGACAGCTGTTACGAATGATCGTACTATATTATCCTGGATAAGAGGTTACAAAATAAAATTCTCATCAACTGTAGTACAACAAACACGTCCTCCAGATCCTACTTACACGGATATGGAGAGGTCGCATTACTTAATAGCAATCAATGATTTACTCAGTATTGGCGCTATATCTGAATGTTCTCCTTGTGACAATCGATTTGTATCAAGTACTTTCCTTGTGCGGAAATCAAATGGCAAAATGCGATTCATTTTGAACTTAAAATGCTTAAATAAATTTATAAAAACAGACCATTTTAAATTGGAAGACTTGAGAACTGCGTTAAAACTTGTAACACCTAATTGCCAAATGGCTACTATGGACCTTAAAGATGCCTATTTTTTTATTAAAATACATAAAGAATCAAGAAAATATTTAAGTTTTACGTTCGAAAATAAATTATACGAATTTAATGTTTTACCATTTGGTCTCAACACCGCTCCATACATTTTCACAAAATTATGTAAACCAATAGTTAAACTATTGCGCTCCGCTGGCCTTCTATCAACTGTCTATTTAGACGACTGGTTATTATTTGGATATTCAAGCCAGGAATGTATCACAAATATAAATCTGACTAGAAAATTATTAGCATCCCTTGGTGTTATAATTAACGAAGAAAAAAGTATATTTTTACCTTCCACACGATGCAAATTCTTAGGCATGATTATAGATTCACACAAGTTTCAGGTTGAATTACCAACAGAAAAAAGATTACTTTTAAAAACTCAACTCAAAGTTTTCTCTAAACTAAGACGTTGCAAAATTAGATCCTTCGCACAGCTTATAGGCTCATTAGTTTCATCTTGCCCAGCCATTGAGTATGGATGGCTTCATACTAAGGAGATGGAAAGGTGTAAATTCCTCAATTTAAAAGATCATGATGATTATAACAGATTCATGAATTTACCCGAATCTCTACAGTGTGATTTTAAATGGTGGATAGACAAAATAGATCACTCCGTCCATCGAATAAAGACTGACGTCTACCAAACGGAGATATATTCTGACGCCTCAACGACGGGATGGGGGGCAGCCTGTGAGGGGGAGTCAGCGAGCGGGTTGTGGTCTAATACCGAGTGTGACTGTCATATCAACTATTTAGAACTGCTCGCCGCGTTCTTAGCCTTAAAAATCTTTGCAAAAAACCTTTTCAACTGTCAGATATTGTTACGAGTGGACAATTCAACAGCGGTAGCCTATATAAATAAAATGGGGGGTATACAATACCCCCATCTCACACAAATAACTCGCGATATATGGAACTGGTGCGAGAGTAGAAAACTTTTTATTTTTGCTGCTTATATAAAATCCAGTGATAACACAATTGCCGATCGCGAATCTCGAAGAACCCATCCGGATATAGAATGGGAGTTGTCGGATTGGGCCTTTAACACTCTCAAACATTCTCTTGGACACCCGACAATTGATTTATTTGCAAGCCGCATAAATAACAAATGCAATACTTACATATCATGGCACAGAGACCCAGACGCATTCGCATTCGATGCATTTACCATTTGCTGGATAAATTACAATTTTTATGCATTCCCACCTTTTTCGGTTATACTTAAAGTACTAAGAAAAATAGTCACTGATAAGGCCCAGGGTATCCTGGTCGTACCATATTGGCCAACGCAGCCATGGTACCCCCTGTTTAGATCCATGCTCATATCTAGGGTTATAACATTTACACCTGAATGTCAAGCTCTATTATCCCATTCCAGCTCCCGCCGGATACACGAGTCGATTACCCTGGTGGCAGGCAAGTTATCCGGAGCGCACTTTCAAGGAGGAGCTTACCAAGATCTTCACTTGATATAATGCTAGCGTCTTTGGCACCAAACACAATGAAGCAGTATGACGTCTATCTCAAAAAATGGTTTGATTTCTGTAATTCGAATTCCATAAATATTTATAACGCATCTGTACCCACAGTAATCTACTTTCTTACCCAACTTTTTAATAATGGTTACCAATATGGTTCACTAAATTCATGTAAATCAGCTCTCTCACTCGTAATTGGGCCCACAATAGTAAATGATGACAGGCTAAAAAGGTTTCTGAAAGGCGTTTTTCGATTAAAACCACCAAAACCCAAATACAGTGTTATCTGGGACACTAACTTGGTTTTGGATAAACTAAGTCTATGGTACCCCAACGAAGATATAGGTTTAGATAAGCTCACAAACAAAACCATTACTTTACTAGCTCTCTCGACTGCACAGAGAGTTCAGACCCTCTCAAAAATCACAATAAGTAATATCCAAAATTGTTCTCAGCGAATAACAATAAAAATACCGGACATTCTTAAAACTTCTAGACCTGGTTATCAGCAACCAACAATTTATATACCCTTTTTTGTAGAATAACCAGCAATCTGCCCAGCTAAAACACTAATGTGTTATATAGAACGTACATCATCGCTTAGGATATCTAACGAACTGTTTATCGCGACTAGGAAACCATATAAGCCGGTAGGAACGCAAACGCTTAGCCGATGGATAAAATACATGCTCAGTGAGTGTGGAGTCGATACAGGTATATTCAGTGCACACAGCACCAGACATGCGGCGTCATCGCACGCACACTCACTGGGCGTCAGCGTCGACACCATCCGTAAGACGGCAGGCTGGAGTAAAAACTCTACTGCCTTCGCTAGATTTTACCAAAGAACTATAGTAGATAGCAATGATGAAATTGCTTTATCAGAATCAGTAATTAACTGCCACACTGTGTCCTAATGTAATAAATAGTATATTTAAAAGATTGATTATTAAAACCCTCTATTTAGGTACGAATTAATTAAAATTTATTGTAAGAATTCCCTGTTACTGTTTTGATTATAATTATAATTACTATGAAAATTTATAACTATGCATAAGATTTATTGTCGTGTTATAAATAATTATAAGAAATAATAAATAATTATTTAACAATTAATCACAGAATTAGTTTCATTAATGATAATCCCTTTATGAAGATACTCTCAAAATCTACATGTGTAAATAAATGTCAATTACTAATCTCGAGGACGAGGCGCGAGTATAACTAATGATTAAACGAACTTACCTGTACGTGAAGTTCTATCATAATTATACTCGCGCCTCGTCCGAAGAGATTAGTAATCCCACCCTCCCGGTGTTGATACACACTCCCAATTCTATATATCTCGGATTATACATCAATGAATTACAGGATTGCTAAATCTAAACTAAATGAACATCTGCCAACCGCCCGGATGCGTGGCTGGGTTCGGTGATACCAGTACAAAAAGTATACAAGAAAAAAAAAAAAATGTGTTGGTCTTATTTTTCTCTAAACTAAGTGCAAGAGTGGTGACACCTATGCGTAACTACATGTGTAAATAAATGTCAATTACTAATCTCGAGGACGAGGCGCGAGTATAATTATGATAGAACTTCACGTACAGGTAAGTTCGTTTAATCATTAAGTATACAATGATCGAGCCAACTAGACGTACCGTGCATGTCACTAGTATAGGTGTATGTATCGGAATTTCTCCCCAGTAAATCCACATCTATACACGACCAATTCTCCTCGCTATACATCTACACAAGTTCATTGTAAAATAACTAACCCGGCTCCGCATTAGTCTCCCAAAATATAAACAGACTCGATGTTACTTTCATCAACAAGAGCCCTAATTTGTCATAGTTTTAATTGTTCATAGAGTTTGTTGGTAAATACGCACTTATAACTAACATAAACATATCGCCTTCCGCTATTTTACTAGCATAAATACGCTCACTACAGGCACTATACCGCCACAGTACCGCGACGCCACCATAGGGGCGTCCACGCAGAAAGCCCGCTGACGTATCCACCGCCGACGTAGCCGTATAGCCAAACCCGCTATCAATAGAACCTACAAAAGGTCATGTGGGAGCAACCAAGTCTCCTGCATGCATATCACGTCACACTTACTGCAGAGATCCTTGATGTCGTGGATAGCTCTTTTTACATTCTTACAGTTGTAACTAGCTAAGCGATATATCCGACTATCCATTGCTCAATTCATTTGTACCGTTATCAGGAAAGTTCTCCTTATTCACATCTCTTCGTCTGCAATGTATGAACCGACGGAATATGATACCTGAAGGCCATAGTTTCTCGTCCATATATATATCTAGATTAGACTCCAATATGTAGAATTTATACGCTTTATACCCACGCAATACTCGCATACGTATTTCTTCTAACGATACGTTTTCTTTGTTCTTGTTTGTATATGTGGCGTATTGTGTCACAACACTAGTTAATATTAAAACCCTCAACACTTAATGTTTCCGACAAAAATAAACATAACTCTGCTCGCGGCTAGCACCAGGGCAGTACGTATACGAACCTTACGACAAACGGTCGTTAGTGAAGAGTTGACCCTCTCATAACTTTTTTTTTTTTTTTTTTATACGAGTGAAAATGCGTTACGCACCGTACCCGCCGCTAGCTAGGCGACAGGCGTGTGTGGGACCCAGGCTCGGCCCGAAGATCTGACTCCGGGCCACTCTCAGGGCTTACCGGCCTAATGTAGGCCGGTTTCCGCGCCTAGGGAGGATTACCCGGGAATGGATAATCCCCAGACGTGGTGACCAGTGCAATGCGCGTGCGGGAGCTACCCACACACGCTGGTCACACTCGGGGGCTAAAGGAGACGGGGGTTCGTCCCCCACCTTCTTCGCCCCGCCCGTCTACGCCGGATAGGAGCGGCAAGAGCATTCTCTTCCCGCTCCCTCTTCGCTGCCTGCTTCTGCAAGAGGACGGTCTCGCAGAAGGAGGCGGCAGCCTCCCATGCACTCTCTCTTTCAACCATGGCTCGCACCATGGTTGCCAGGGAGAGGCTTCCGCCTCCGAGCGCCGCAACGAGATCGCGGCGCTCGTTTCGCCAAGCCGGGCACTCCCACCAAGGTGTGCTCGGCCGTGTCGTCGAGAGAGTCACAGTGGTGACACCGCGGCGACTCCTCCCGACGGGCGACACGGTGCAGGTAGTGACCGAAGCACCCATGTCCGGTCAGTACCTGCACCAAGCGGTAGGTGAGGCTGCCATGCCGGCGCCCAACCCATCCCTCCAACACCGGACGAATCGCTCCAATCGTCCGGTGGCCGGCAGCTGGTGTGCGGAGTGCCTCCCTCCACCGACTCAGGGCCTCCCCCTGAGCCGCTATTCGGACCCGCCTTACCTCCTCGAAGGCGGGTCGTTCCCCCCGTTCCCGGGCCGCGACACGGTGTCGATGCACCTGGGACAGAACCAGGGCATCGACCTCCCACGGCGACGTGCCCGCGAGCACGCAGGCAGCCCCATGGCTGACCGTGCGGTACGCCGCAGGGCCACTGTGCGCCGGGAAAGGCACTCCGCCCACACCGGGGCTCCGTAGAGTGCCATCGACCGCACCACACCATGGTACAGCCAACGGCACGCCGAATTCGGTCCCCCCAAATTGGGGAGGAGCCGTCCGAGGGCGGCTGCGACAGAACACAGCCGCGGGGCGAGGAGCCTAAAGTGCTCCTCGAAATCCCAACGGGGATCCAGGATCAGGCCGAGGTACTTGATGTGCACCTCGACGGGAACCTGGACCCCCTCCACCCGGATACGGAGCCCCGGTGGGGTTCTGCGTCGCGGGGCGTGGAATGCCATGGCCCTCGTTTTCTCGAGGGCCACTTCCAGCCCCAGGAGGCGGATGCGTCGGACGACCAGAGAGGTGCCGACCGACGCGAGGTGGACCGCCTCCTCCCACTCGCGCGCCCTCACCGCGACCATGGTGTCGTCCGCGAAACAGACCACATCCATTCGCGGCAAGAGCGCGCCACGCAGAACCCAGTTGTACCCCAGGTTCCAGAGCAGGGGACCAAGCACTGATCCCTGGGGTACTCCTACCTTCATGGTCCACGACTGGACGCGACCCTCTGCGTCCTCGTATAGGACCTTCCTCTCGCAGAGGTAGTCCGACACGAGGGCGCAGAGGTAGAGGGGCACTTCGTGAAATTTTAGTGCCGCCTCTATGCATTCGTGAGGGAGGGTGTTGAACGCGTTCGCGATGTCTAACGACACCGCGACGACACCCTCACCCCTTGCTGTGGCCGCCTCAGTCCACCTCTTGAGGCGAGCCACCGCGTCCATCGTGGACCGGCCGGTCCGAAAGCCGTACTGGCAGTCCGCCAGCTGCGGTCCCCTGCTTTCCAGGTGCTCCTGGATGCGAGCGGCGAGAATCCTCTCGAAGCATTTGCCGCTCTCATCCAGGAGCACGACCGGCCTATAGCCCGACGGTGAGTCGGGGGGACGTCCGTCCTTGCGAAGGAGGCACAGCCTGCCCACCCTCCATCTCCTGGGGAAGCGGCCCGTCGCGATGCATGTATTCATGACCGCTCGGAGCCGATCCCCCAGGTGCTCCATGGCTAGTGCCAACACCTTCGCAGGGACGCCGTCCGGGCCCGGAGCCTTGTTCTTGGCTCTGAGCCTTTCCCTGACGGAGTCTAACTCACCGTCGGTTATGGGAGGCCCATCGGTCCACACCTCCAGGATGGATGAGCTGGAGGTGGGCATCCTGGGGGGCGTGAAGGGTCCCGGGTCCGGAAACAGAGTTTCCAGGACCCTTCTCAATAGGGCTGGCCCATACAGGAGATGGGGGGTGCCGCTCCCTGCAGCTTCCCCCTCACCACCCTGTACGGCCTTCCCCAGGGGTCGCTGTCGAGGAGTGCCAGAAACTCCTCAGCAGCAGCGACCTTTGCCCTGCATATGGCGGTACGCAGGGCTCGATGGGCCTCTCTGTATGCCCGGCGAAGACCGTCCTCTTCCGGCGCCCCCTTACGGCGCGCCTCCTGCACCTCAGGTAGGCGCGCCGTGCAGCCATACTGGCGGCACGCAGGTGAGCGAGTTCCTGCGTCCACCAGTATGTCTGCTTCCTCCGGCGGTAGCCCCGGGCCCTCGGCATTGCGGCGCTGCAGACCACTTCCAGGTCCTCAGCGAGGAGGTCCGCCATACCGTCCGCGTCTCCAGTGAGGTGGGCCGGCGGTTCAGCCCACGCTCGGAACACCGCCGCCTCCTCGGCGACGTCCCTGCGGAGGTGCGCAAGCGCCCACCTCGGGAATGAGAAGGCGCCTGCCGCGGGGCCCAGGTGGAGGGGGGCCGCAGGACCCGCCGTGGAGATCTCGAACCGGACGTACCTATGATCCGAGATCTCTACCGCCGTCTCTACCCGCCAGTTCCGGATTCGGTTGGCCAGGGTGATATCCACTATCGATTCACCCTGCCACCTCACGCACGTCGGGGTGTTGCCCTGGTTGAGGACCTGGAGACCCAAGCAGTGGGCCCATTCCACCAGGTCCTCACCGAAACCGTTCGTGACGGGAGACCCCCACGCGCCATGCTTGGCGTTGAAGTCTCCCGCCACCAACACGGGGCGTGGAGCCGCCCTCTGGACCGTTCCCTCGACGGCCGCCAAAAAGTGATCAAACTCGGCCCGGCTGCGATTGGGGGAGAAGTAGGTGGAGATGACCACTAATCCCCCCCACTGCGCCGCAACAAACCCCGGACCCCTCTCCCTAAGAACGATAGGGGGACCGGTGCTCGCGGCTGGTCTTGCGATCGCAGCCAGGCCATCCGATGACCCCAGCCAACCGGCCGACGCCGGAATAAAATATGGCTCTGACACCACCGCCAAATCCGCCCCCCACTCCGCCATATCTTGGCACAACAGGTCCTGCGACCTGGCGCAGTGGTTGGCGTTGACTTGTAATATGACACCGATGGACCTACTGGGCATTCGCAGTGTCCATCGGTGTCCCTTCCGTAGCGGTGGTAGCAGAGCCGGCCGCTATCGGCCCCACTACGGAGCGGCCCCGAACTGGAGGCGGGTTGCAGGCCCTACCCGCCATTTTGTGGCCACTGGGTAGGCCCCTATCTGCGCACAGCGCGCACTTTATAGGGGCCTTGCAGCCCATGGCCATGTGGCCCGGCTGCCCGCACCTGAAGCACAGGCCGCTCCTGTCCTTTTTGGATGGGCAGAGCGCCGCGGTGTGCCCCCCCTCTAGGCACCTGCGGCAGCGCATGGGGCGCCGCTCCAGTAGGTGGATTGAAGCGACGCTCCAACCCACCACCACTTTGCCCCGCTCTGCCAGCCCCTTCGCGGCCTCTACGGGGCAGGACACTCTGACCGAGCCCGTGCCCCTCGCCCCCAGGGCTATGGTGCCCACCCGAATCTGGTCGGGAGGGCACTTGGCCGCCTCGGCCAGGACGCCCTTCACCTCTTCAGGCGTCAGTGACTCTTCGAGGCCCGCCACACGGATCTCCGCCATTTTTGTGGGCCGGGTAATTTCGGCCACCTCGCCGAGCACCTCGGTCAATTTCTTGGCCAAGGTGTCGGCCTGGGAGGGGGAGGTCTCTTTCGGGAGCTCCATAAGGACGGCTCCCGTCATCGACCTCCTGACTTTACCCGGCACCACTCCAATCTCCGTGAGGCTGATGGCCGCCCTCGCCTTCCTGAGGACGTCCACGTACGTGGCGCCCTCCCTTACGGCCTCTGGCTTGAGGGCCATCAGCACGGCGGGCCTCTGCGGCACCTTAGGGGCCTTCCTGGGGGCCGCCGGTTTGGGCCCCTTAGGCTTCGGGCCCGGAGTGGGAGCACGGGCGACGGCGGCCTTCTTCTGCTTCTTACGGACCACCGTGGCCCATGACTCCCTCTCCAGGACCAGGGGCTGCACCTCTCTGGAGCCTCCGGCGACCTGTTCCAGGGCGCGTTTTGGTTCAGGGGCAGGGGCCTCTGCCCCTCCGCGCGCGCTCGGTCCCTTGGGCTTCTTCCCCAGGGCCGGCCTTCCCTTCTTGGGCAGGTTAGCCGGCGGCATGAGTGTCGCCGGCTCTGCCTCCCGCCTCTCTCTCGCCGGGGGCTGACTCAGCCGCTTGTCGGCCGCCAGGGAGGGTCGGTGAGATTTAGGCGGCAGGAGTCGGCCGTCCTTCTCCAGGCCCTCCAGCCGCGCAGTCATGATGCCACCCATGTGGTTCATCACCGCGCGCTGGTAGGCCTCCATTGCCCGGGCAAAATCTTCCCGGGTAATTGGCTCGGCCCCGAGTGGGGGCTCCGGGACCGGTTCCGGGACCGGGTCCTGTGGCCGCTTCTTTTTGCCGCGAGGGCTTCCCCTTTCGGAGAAAGCCCTACGCAGCTCGGCCACCTCCCTCTGTAGGGCCGCAAGCTGCCCCTGAAGGCGCTTATTGTCGGCCCTCAGCCGCCGCACCTCATCGTCCTCTTTCCGGGAGGCCAGGGATCTGACGGCTTTGAGCATTTTGCTCGAAGCATCCCTAATCTCCCGGATGCACGTCCCTTTGAGGTTTTTGGACTTCTTCAGTACCCCCTCAATGGCCGCCGCCCCCTCCTCAGCCTTCGCCCGAAGTTCTTCAGGTGCAGCCATCGAGGGGCCAGTCCCCTTGGTACGTCCGGTTTGGCGGGATTCCGTCTCGGAATCAGTTAAAGTGGTCTCCGAGTCCGACGGTCCGTCCCGCAGAAACTGCCTGAGCCTGACCCTCACATACATGGCTTATGAGGGTGCTCGAGTTGTACAAGGTTAATGCAACTCTACGCACTTTCCTTAGGTCGTGTATGGGGCAATGGAAGACAGTCCTTCGCTATCCTGGGAGTCGACGGATCCAAGGGAATGATGAACCTGTATGGATTAAGCGGGGAATATTCCAGGGCGACAGTCTGTGTCCAATTTGGTTCTGCTTAGCTCTGAATCCTCTAAGTACACTGCTGGAAGATTCAGGTCTGGGTTATCGATTGAAGAGAGGTGGTCAGGTCATATCTCACCTCCTCTACATGGACGATTTGAAACTCTTTGCCCCCAATAAATTGCATCTGATGAAGCTACCGAATGTAACTGAAACTTTTAGTAGTGGCATCAAAATGGAATTTGGTGTGGACAAATGTGCAGTCATGCATATAAAGCGGGGGCAGATTATGGTCTGAGGGAATTACACTCCCGGATTCCATACACCTTAGATCCCTCTCCTCATTCGAGAGCTATAAATATTTGGGTATGTCGGAAGCGTTAGGTATCAACGATGCTGACATGAAGCAATCGTTGAAGGAGCGCTTCTTTGGTCGCCTGAAGAAGGTATTAAAAAGTCTTCTTTCGGGCGGGAATAAGGTGCGCGCCTTCAACAGGTGGGTCATGCCGGTTTTGATGTACTCTTTCGGCATACTTAAATGGACTCAGACTGAACTCGACGCCCTGGATAGAAGGGTCCGTACACTGCTGACAGCAAACTGGATGCATCACCCACGATCATCGGTGATGAGACTGTATATTCCCCGGAAGTGCGGGGGTCGAGGCTGTTTTAAATGCGAAGACCCTCCACAACCGAGAGGTATGCAGTCTCAGAGAACATTTTTTAAAAACCGTAGTGGGTATGCATCATGATGTTGTCACAGTAGACCCTTGTCTACTGTGACTACATCATGCTTACCCCGCTAACCATGGCGAAAGAGAACTGGCACAAGCCTGTAATACTTATCACAGATGACCGCAAGATGGTATGGCAAAGCATTCATTTACCCTTTTCCACGTCTGTCTTGCTATATCTTTAGCATTATTCAACTTATTTATCAAGGCCTCTCTTTTGGCTTGCTGAATAACGCGTCTAAAAATTCGAACATAGTTGTTTTTATATTTTATAAGGCTGTCATTTTTCAGCGATCCAGTGCATAGTACCCTTTTCATCTTACTTGAAACTTTAAGCCCTTTAAGTAATCCACTCTACTGTTGTATTTTTAAATGGTTTTATTCTAATTATCTTCTTTCGATAACAATTATGGAATGCTTCACCAAGACAATTTATAAAACCATTTATTCCTAAATTAGACCAATTCTTATTATTTATCGAATCCTTAAAAGCACTGCAGTTTTTATCATTAAAAATTCTTCCTTTAATTACTAGAGTTTGTTCAGATTTAATGATTTTTTTGTTGATTTTCTCTAGAAGTACGTTACAAAATAATCCACCATGACCATCAGCTAGGCCATTGTGATCAACTAAACACTGATTTATATTATCATAATCGAGATTTGTTATAATGTTGTCTAAACAAGAATGTGCCTTGTTACGAATAAAGGTAGGAGCATTGATCAGATACCGAAAATTATATCAAGTCAAAATACTAGAAAATTCATTAGATTTCTTTCTGTCAACAAGTATGTCAATATTAAAATCGCCACATATGATACACTTCTTGTTAATAAAATGTTCCAACAATTTTTCCAAACATTGTACAAAACTTTTGAAATTTTTATCATAAATAGACTTCTATAGCAACAACAGATATGCAACCCTGTTTCAAGATCTTTGACTCCGCATATTTCAAAACTATCTGATTTATATAATTTTCCAACAAAGTCAATATTTTCACAACATTTAGTTACATTTACATGTGCTAAGATTAGACTACCTCCCCGTTTTTTATTCATCCTTGTGTTGTATGTTATAAGATTATAATTAGGAAAATTAAACATTTGAACAGATTGTGGATTTAAGAAATGTTCTGTTATGCATAAGTAGTCTACATGAGTACCCATCTTGAGCTCCGTTTTTTTGTTATTTATTCCACATACGTTTTGATGAAATATTTCTAAACGACTGCTTGTTTGCATCATAGTATTCTTATAGACTACATCCGACACTAGATTAGGCTCGAAAAAAATCACTTCCGTTAATGATTGTGCTACAATTAGATATAGCTTTAAGTGAATTTGTGTCCTTTTTCTTGAAGTAATAGGGAATAGTCCCAGGTTTCCACTGATGTATTTTAACCTCTTCACATGTTTTCGTCAAATTAAAACTATTATTATTACATATGTTTTGATGTATTGACTGTTCAAATAGTTTCAAATAGCTTTTCAGGTTCCCAAAGATATTATACATTGCTGTTTTATTAATTCTACCAGTAAACCTACAAAATATTTCATATGAATATTTAAGTTTTTTATTTGTATCAAAAGTGTATGCATATTTAAAAACCCGGTTACTCTGGTATAAAAGTCGACTAAAAGCTTCTATTCTGTTATTAAACAAGCTTGTATTACATCTTAAATTGAATGTAGGACAACATAGTATGAGATTCGTATGTAATATGTTTTCGAGTTTACATTTTATATAATGAACTAATTCTGAATAATTTTTGGATATTAAGAAGTCCTTTTCACCTAGAAAAATGATACAATAGTCATTAAGAGTGTAATTTACTAGTTTTGTATCCAATGTTGCAAATAAATCCTTTATACCCGCCTTTGAAATGCAATAGTGGCAAATTTTTTTGTTTGGAAAAGTATTTTCGGCAATTTCTAATATGCTATTAGCATTATTGTCACATAATATACATAATTTATTCTGAGGCGTGTGTGTATGTCGTGTAGTCAAAGCCGCTACGTCTGAGGGTCGAACTGATCTCATCATGTCATTCTGAGTCACGCTAGGTTCCATGATTGTATCTTGCAATGACGTTTCGTTACGTCCAGTTGAAGAACTTTTCAGAAGACAGTTCTGCGTAATGTTGTGCCCCGGTGTGAAGTCTAGTCCAGTTTCTAGTGTCTGTTTCAACCCTACCGAAGTAGTATTTTGAGTCAGTTTTAATGGTAATGTCACGTTTTGAACTAATTTGTTATATTCCTCATTTTGTGAAATTTGATTGTTTGTGTTTAGTCACTGGTGTTGCTTTGTTCTTTTCTTTTTTTTTTGCGTATGCGCCCTGAGCGCGGAGTCATATTATTTGAGTCAGTACAATTTATGTCCTTATATGCATTTATTATTTGAATGTATTTTTGTATGTCAGTTTTAAGTCTGTAATTTTCAGAAATTAAATTTTCTATCTCTTGATGAGCGCTTTGTAAGTCATCAGACAACTGTTTATTTTTTTCCTGCAATTCTATTACTGTTTGGCTGTTATTTTATGATGTATTTGGTAGACTCATCATAGTCGCGTCAAATAGAGCAGAACTATCTGCAGTCATGTCGCAAAGTGAGCTTATTCTGAATATTTTACGGGTGCGGTAAGTTATATAATAATAATAATAATAATAAAACTTTATTTCGGGTGGCATAGACCCATATAGTTGGCTTATTGACAATTATAATTTAAAACAACAGTCTTTAAAAGTACAATTCACAGCAAACAACGGCCAATAAAGCCGTTATTTGCTGAGACTTGCCACTCCCACACACGACTGTATCCAGTGTGTTTGAAGGGGACAGTCAAATCGCACAGCTATTGCGTTCAGAATGCCGTTGTTGCTATTCCGTATACGGGCCAGCCCCTGCTGGCCCGTATACGGAATAGCAACAACTGCTTTTTTGCGCATGATGGCCTGGAAACCATCAGTGCGAGCCTCAGCAAACATCCCGGATGCACTGCACCGCCACGGCAGACCCAACAACACTCTGAACGCATCATTGTACTGAGTGCGCAGGGCTCTGTAAGCTCGCTGCGTATATCCCACCCACAGGCCGCCCGAGTAGAAGGACTGGCAAAACGCTTTGAATAACGTAACCTTCACCTCTGTCGTGCATCGTGCGAACCTGCGTGCGAGCATATTAGCCCTCACCGCCAGAGCCCTGCGCTCCCTCTCGACATCCTCGTCGTCCCTAAGATCACTTGTCACAATGTGACCTAAGTATTTCACGGCTTGAACCTGCTTTAGGGCCATTCCATTAAGAAATACAGGAGGCACGTGGGTTGGCTGTTGTTTGCATGATTTAAATACCAAAATTTCACTCTTTTTAGAGTTATATTGTAACCCATGCGCCTCCGCATACTCCTCACAAATAGACAGCAGTTTCCTCAGTCCGCTTATGGAAGGGCTCAGCAGCACCATATCGTCTGCGTAACTAATATTGTTAAAACAAATGTCATCAATGTGACAGCCGACATGTGTGCTACTGAGCCGCTCCACAAGCTGGTCAACATAGATGTTGAACAGTAGAGGGGAGCTCAAACCCCCCTGCCTAACGCCACATTCTAATTTGTACTCATCCGATAGGGCCCCCGCCCATCTCACATGGTTTTTCTGGTTTGCATACCTCAGGAGAGAGATGCACTCCCCGGGCACACCCGCGCCTCCCAGCTTGTCCCACAGAAGGTCGTATGACACACGATCAAAAGCCCTTGAGAGGTCCAGGAAGCAGGCATACACCGGCGTCCTTCTGGTTGTGTAGTACCCGACAGCATGCTTTAAACTTAAAATGGCACTCTCGGTAGACAACCCAGCTCTGAACCCAAACTGGGCATCTTGCAGCTCAATCATTTTCGCGAGGTTCGCATTAAGCATGCTGTCAAGAGAGAGAGAGTAGAGATTCCGCTGGCAACACCGGCTCTGTTTACATGACCCGCGTATTTGGAATTAATATATAATTGTAATAATAAACTAAGTTACGTAAAAAGTTTAGA
Source organism: Sesamia nonagrioides (assembly GCA_017933935.1). Taxonomy (NCBI): domain Eukaryota; kingdom Metazoa; phylum Arthropoda; class Insecta; order Lepidoptera; family Noctuidae; genus Sesamia; species Sesamia nonagrioides. The sequence goes on along the minus strand of JADWQK010002157.1, from coordinate 114,076 downwards.
AAGTGCATGTGTGGACTATTATTACCAAGGTATATTACTTGTGACAATAGATGTTTAGTGAAATTAAGTGAAAACGACAAAGTTCCCGTAGTAACGTATTGCTGCTAAAAAACAACAAAAAACAAACAGTGTCCTCAAGAACTTTACTGACAACTTAAGAAAACAGTAAACTTAGTGAGAAATACTGTTTTTATTCAATATTTAATGTGTACAATAACTTTGTAATGTACTTAAGGAAACGTTATAGAAAAATATTCAAAAAATGAACTTTGACCTTGTTTGACTAAGATTTTTTATTACAACTACCGCCAATATTGCCTCTAGTGGAGAGTAGTAGAAGTGGTAGTGTTGCCACTTAAAATATAAATTTACTATTTGGTAGAAAAAAAAACCTGACCAAATTCCATCGACTAATTTAATTGAAATAATTTAAAATACAAACAAGACATAAAATAAATTGACAAACATAACAAATCAACTAAATTATAATGAATTTCCTTGACAATATCACGTTTCGACGCACTCGCACTCAATCAGAGCATAATAATGAGGACAGCATAATTAGTCGTACTCTGGACTGTACCACAAACAGCATGCCAGATATGTCTGATGACGATAACACATCAGACAAGGAAGAGATAGAGAACCTAAAGTTGCAACTTGATAGTGCGCACAAAGAAATCGAAACACTTACATTGGAAATCAGCAAATTGCGAAAAATGAATACGGAGCTTATTAAAAAAAAAGAAATCTACAAGAAAATTACGAACAGTCCAATTAAACAGAAACTAAAAACACCAAATACAACTCCTATAACAAACCGAATAATTACCATGAACACAAAGGCAACTCAGACCGAACATGTACCTGATAATATTAATAATAAATCATTGCAAGGAGTTCAGGTAAATATAAAAACTGATAATTCCAAACCAGTATATCCCATCAATGGAAATTCCTCAATCGTTGCGGCTGCGAATAAATCAATTGTTCGGAAGAAGAACAAACTCTGTATCCTGAGCAACATTGCATCACACAACACGCTCCAGATCATAGAGGACACGTTTGGACAGAATTTCACATACTGTCATTACATATATCCAAACTGTAGTACAGATCGTCTTCTGAGTAATATAAATAATAAATTATTAGATTTCGGTATAAATGATTACTGTATAGTTATGCTAGGAGAGAAGGATCTTAAAACTTCCTCAAACTGCTTACATATAGTAGAGACCATTCGAAAATCTTTAGAGCATATAACTTATACAAATGTAATAGTTTGCAGTCCTACTTATGTTTGCGGATCTCCTATATACAATTATAAGGTTGAGATATTCAATAACCTTTTATTTAAGGAAATAAATGGTGGGTCATACGCATATTATTTTGACACAAATTCTTATTTAAGTTATGACATGTTTTCTAATGACACAGGTGCAATTACTAGAAGGGCACTTATACATATTTTTAAAAAAATTATGGAAAATTTGCAAATTGACATAGAATATTATCAAAACTTGATAAGCCCTACTAATTCAACAGTAAATAATGATAGTAGTAAATTTTTTCGCTAATTGTATTGACGACAAATTAACTATTTCACGTATGGCTCATTTGCATGTTAAATATCATAAATTACTATCAACTAAATATGTCAAAATAATGCATCAAAATATTGCTGGGTTGATAAATAAATCACACGATCTCACTGTATGTTTGAATGAGCTATCTGAAAAGCAAATTAATGTAGAAGTCTTGTGTATCACAGAACACTTCATCATGGAAGGTTTCCAAAACCAATTACATGTACCGAATTACTATTTAGTTTCATGTTACTGTAGAAAGCAGCAAAGAAGAGGAGGTGTATGTATCCTAGTCAAAAATGGTATACAATCAAAGGATATATCCAAAATATCCAATCTCTCAACTCCAGGTGTATTTGAATGCTGTGCCATAGAGCTTACTATGTATAAGATAATTGTAGCTTGTATCTATAGGGTACCAAATGTAAACAATTTTGGCGACTGCATGGATAAATTGGAAACAATGTTGCGGGAAATATCACGCTTGCATTACAAGAATGTCATATTATGTGGTGATTTTAACATAGATGTCCTTAAACAGAATAGATTCAGTAATGAATTTGAATGTCTATTAAATGGCTATAATCTAAAGCTGGCAATAAAACAACCCACTCGTATGGCTAGCCTGACATGTATAGATAATTTTGCTCATAATTTCAATAAAACATGTAAGACTGATGTTATGGAATTTGCATTATCTGACCATACAGCACAGCTTCTTCATTGTCCCGTACAGACATTATACGCTTTAAACTACTGGTACATGACAAGAAGAGACTATGACAATGACAATTTAGCAAAATTTAAAAATTATATTAGTAATCTTTCTTTTTCGGAAACTTATGAGACAATTGATCCTAATATTGCTTATGACAAATTCATTGACATATTCCAATTAATATACAATTTATGCTTTCCAAAAAGACTTATCAAAATTGACTTAATAAAAAAACCAAAATGGTTGTCTCATGGAATAAAAGTGTGCAGTAGAAAAAAAAGAAAACTTTTATGGCAGTGTAGATTAAACCCAAATAATCAAAATAAAAATAGTTTTAAAAGCTACTCCAAATTGTTTAAAAAGATAATACATTTAACGCAAAAGGCACAAAATAATTATTTTATAAAAACATCGAAAAACAAATCAAAAGGTACATGGCAAATAATTAATCGTGCTAAACATAATTTACCCAAAGAAAACATACAAAAAATTAAACTAGATAATCGCTTATTAACATGTCCCCGGCAAATGTCGGAGGCGTTTAATGACTATTTCATTAACAAAATCCAACCACAACTACACGTTGCCAGTAATCCCAAATGTTTAAATTTAGACTGGAATGACAAAACTATGTTCATGGCACCAAGTGTACCGCCAGATATACACAAAATTATAATGTCATTAAATAATACAGGCAGCGTGGGCTATGATGATATCGCCACCAAAGCAATAAAATATGTAGCAGCGGAAATATGTGGACATCTAAGTCATATCTTAAATTTAAGTATAAGCGCGGGTGTCTATCCGTCTGCATTAAAAACATCGATAGTAAAACCTCTCTTCAAGAAAGAAAATAGAGATTTAATGGAAAACTACCGCCCTATCGCACTTATTCCAGTCATATCAAAAATATTTGAGAAATATATATATAAAGAACTCACAGAATTCGTCAAAAAGAGTGATATTTTATGTGATGAACAAAAGGGCTTTCGACAACATAACACTACCAATATGGCTGTATATGACTTTTTGTATAATGTTATTAACAATGTTGATAATCGAAATCCAGTCTGTGGCATATTCTGTGATATGACCCAGGCTTTTGACCATGTACATTATGACACACTATTAAGAAAGTTGGACGCTTATGGCATAAGAGGCAATGTCCTTAACCTAATCGAATCATATTTAAGACATAGAAAACAAATTACTGAAATAAGACATATTGATACCGAAAAGAAAAAAGAAGAAATTTATCGATCGTCAGAGCGTGAAGTGAAATATGGAGTACCGCAGGGAAGTGTGCTGGGACCATTTATTTTTATATTATATATCAATGACTTGCCTAAATGCATTAAAGAACCGGTGACCCTATTTGCGGACGACAGTAGTTTGACGATACCTTGTAAAAGTGTAGAGACGTATGAGAATAATATTAATAATTGCTTAAAGTCAGCTGTACAATGGATGCAGGTAAACAATTTGAAAATAAACTTAAAGAAAACGAAAGCTATACATTTTACGCAACGGTTACCTAGCATGAATCTAAATATACAATACTGCAATGAAAATATAGAAGAAGTTAATGCTACAAAATTTCTTGGCCTCCAGATTGATAAAAATCTTAACTGGAAAGCACATATTGAGATGTTATGTAAAAAACTCAGTATATCCGCATATGCCTTACACATGCTTTCATTTTCCTTATATAAGGATGCTTTACTTACAGCGTACTATGGTTTAGCAGAATCCCATTTACGCTATGGGCTAATATTTTGGGGCAACTCAACGGAAAAAGAAACAGCATTCAAGTCTCAAAAGAGATGTTTACGGGCGATGTTTAAACTTGAGAAGACAGATAGCTGCATGCCCTATTTTAAAAATTACAAAATTTTGACTTTGCCGTGCTTGTACATTTTAGAAGTTGCTGTGTTTGTTAAGTCGAATGCAAATTACTATAAGCATCTAGCCGACATATTCCCACGTAATAGACGTGACAATGCCCAACTTTGTCTCCAATCCGCTAAGACGAGCCTCATGCGCAAAAGCATATATTGTATGGGTCCAGTCATCTATAATAAAGTACCCAAAAGTTGGAGAGAACTACCTCTATCAATGTATAAGAACAAACTTCGTACTTTTTTGACCGCCAGAGCATATTATAGTATTAATGAGTTCCTTAATGAAAAAAATTTTTCTTTTACATAAATACTAATTGGATTCATTTTGACTGACTAATATAATAATAATATTGATTTAATTGATAATTTTATAATACATTAGTAAATAAGTACCTATGACAATTTTTAATATCGTGATAATATTTTTTTTTTTTAAATTGTATAACTCTATTATTTTGCACGTCATATAGTGACAAACATGTTGAGCTTAACATTATTTACTACCTTGTATGCACTTTTTATGTATGTACACACACATGTTTATGCAAATAAAATCTTATCTTATCTTATCTTATCTTATCAAGTATCTTGGCAGCAGTGGTGGCCAGTGAAATGGGCCGGTAGTTAACCCTATCAGATGAGTCCCCCGTCCTATTTTTTTGAATAGGTACCACAAAAGTACGCATGAGCGACTCCGGTAGATATGAGTGGGACATACAGAAATTAAACAACATTGACAACACACGCGGCAAATGAACACCAGCATATTTAAAATGTTCAATGCTGAGGCCGTCATGACCGGGCGATTTCCCACGTTGCATACGGTTTATTGTGTTTCTGATAACCTGGGCAGAAAAGTACGTCTTACGCCCAGTCACGGCGGCACCCGCATCGCGAACACAACTCGCTGACGACGGAGACGGACCCAAGGACGACGAGATTGCAAACTGTTCTCTAAACATGTTAGCAATAGCTTTGTGGTTGCTGACGCCGCCGACGCTCACCGGAAGGCTTGTTTTCACATTTGAACGGTTAACATTTTTCCAAAAATCTTTAAATTTTTTTACCGAGTGGTTAGAGGCAAGAGTGTTCATTTTTAATTGTTCTTGACGGTTTTGGCATGATTTTAACTTGGACTTAAATATTTTTCGTGTGTCTGTCATTTCATCATACACGATGCCACTTGTAGGTTTACCGGCCAGTACCCATATTTTAAATTTTGTGCGAGCATCTCGATGTGCGTCGGCAACGCATGCATTCCAACCAGCTATATGAAAAGACTTTGTTCTAGTCTTTTTACAACAATATGTTTTCATTGCAGCCTCTGACAACACAGAAACAATTTCATTATATAACTCCTCAATAATTATACAATATTACACACACATACACACATTACATTACATTACATTATTACATTATTATATTTTCGTCCATTTTTATTATCCCAATAATAATAAATTTTCTACCAAACACTCATATATTTTTTCTATGGTAACACCAACTAGTATTCTACGCCCTCTGGTGGCTAGTAGCCGTACTTTTTTGTTAGGCTACTCACCACATAGCGCTAGTTTTCATACATTTTGCACGAGTCCAAAGTTCAATATTAAAAACTATAGCAAAAACGGCCTTTTCTATTCTTCTGTTTTTGAAAAAAAAAATGTTAAACTGCACTAAAGGTTATTATTTAGCCGTCACATAAGGCAAGAAGGTATTATTTTACTAACCTTGAACAAACTGTTAAGGTAATTAGACCGCTTTGCACTTTATTGTTTTTGGCTCAATAATTCGTCATATTTGTTGTTTACCCATGCTGTAGATTATCACAAATAATGTCACTTGTTAGTCACAACCCATACACTCCATCTAACCACTTTTAAAACTAATTTGAAAACAAACACTATTTTTTATAAATTATTAATACGCTGCGCTAAAATTATTAAACGAAGCTAGTGTTGCCACTGTTGTACGGCAACATCTCTACGGCGGGTTACAGATACGGTGAACGATGGCAGCGATTTGGATTCAGATTTTGACGATGAGTTTAATCTGGATGAAATCGCTGCTACGGGTGGTATGCCGTGGACTATTCTGGATGACGAGAAATTGGATGACCCTACAACTCATATCGTAAATTCGATTGAGAGTGCAATGGACGACGTCTTCGATCAAAAGGTTGGCACGTCTATTGATTTCGAGTGGTGAGAAGACTTTGATAGTTTCCGGGGTGTAGCCGAAGTATTTTCGTATCCTACCGTCGGGCCTATTGAAGACTATGATACGCCTTATGATGCCTTTACTGCTATTGGAGGTCAAGACATCATAGGGCATATAGTCACCGAAACAAATAGATATGCCAAATAGGTGATCGATTCACAAACGACAGCAGGTACATTGAAAACGTCATCTCGTTTTCATAAGTAAACTGACACTAATGAAGATGAGATGTACGTTTTCATTTCAGTACTTACTCATGTTTATGGGCTTGGACCCACGCACGTCCCAACATGACAACTGGAAGTCTACTAGATATTTCGAGATGCCCAAATTCCGAAAATTGATACAATTTAACCGATTCATATTGCTGAACAAATTTATTTATTTTGTGGACAATTCTGCAGGGAGCCAGGATTTGTCTCAAACTGAAGGAAATTTGCTTCCAGCAAAGTTGCGGAAACTTGCATCAATTATTCGGCATTTAAATAACAAGTTTTCAAGCTTGTACAATTTGCATCCCGAATCGGGATGCAAATTGTACAAGCTTTCGTCTGTGGCTATATCGGGATTCCCGATATAGCCATAGACGAATCATTGACACTATTTAAGGGTCGCTTGTCTTGGATACAAGCGATCCGCTCGAAGTCTGCCCGCTTCGGCATGAAAACTTTCGAGCTTTGCGAGTCGAGGACGGGCTACCTGTATAAATTTGAAATTTGTGCAGGTAAAGACGACAGTCAAAGTCATACTTCTGTTCCCAGTGTGGCTTTGGCTGGAAAGAGCGCTAGTGTAGTGATTGACCTACTGAAAGGCCTAGAGAATCGGGGTCACTGCGTAACGATGGACAATTTTTATAATTCTCCAGCATTAGCGCGATACCTCTAATTTCTAGGCTTTGATTGCTTGGGAACGTTGCGTCCAAATCGCAAGCATGTACAGTCGGCCAAAATTAAGCATGCCCATTTAAGAAAAATTTCGTGCGAAAGCGCAGCTAGTAAGAAATCCCGCCCCCTTCTTCTTGCGGCCAATGAGCGCCAACGTCTATTTGTGTGAGTGTAGGGCGCGCTACAAAATAATAACAACTATAAGCCAGTAGCAATTTGCATTCCGCTAAGTTTTCACGCTTCCCGTTCTCATCGCATTTATTACGACCTGTTTATCAATCGGACTGATTGCCTGCCCAACTGTGACCTGTGAGTGAATACTGTGATTGAAAGCCTCTTGTTGACCCTAGCTTGAACCCTGGATTCTGTGTGTATTAATGTGAATTGTGACTATGTCAACCCGAAACCTAAATCAAGACGATAGGAATGAAATTATTATCTTGCATAGACAGTGGTTTAATATATACCAAATTGCGGTGGAACTGAATCGGCAGGCAAGTTTTTTTTAGATATCTCTAGATAGAAAGTGCACGTATAAAATTGTTGTTTATTCCAATTTGCATAAATGTTAAATTTACCATAAATTGCAATTTACAAATTAATATATATTTACTACGTCGTTATTAATACTAAATAGGACAATTTGTTTGTGTGTTACGCTTTCATAGTAAAGCGCCTGAACGTAATTAATTTAAAAAAATATATTTATTTGTAGCTGATAAGGGGTCATCCATAAAGTACGTCACACATAAAGAGGGGAGGGGGGTGTCGACAAAGTGTGACATGGTGTGACAAGGGGTGGGTGGGGTACTATGTTTCGTGACATCACATTTCAAAATCGAATATAGCTAGAGGTAATAATCGCGTTATTTGAAATATTAATTATAAACTAAAAAATATTTCCAACTCTATCTTTGGGACAATACGGTTTAAATTGTTTTCTTTACGAGATCATACTCGCTTTAGTGACACTCGCCGATCGAGCCCTTTGGTTTCTTTCTTTTCTTTATATTCAATAGTTTATTGCTTTGTTATTGTTTCAAATAATCGATATCATGTTGATTTCATAAAAAAGTACTTTATTTAAATGGAAATAAAACTAAATTCGGAACTGCTGTTTTAATTTAATAATTTTTCGATGTGAAATTGCAAAACATGTGACGTCACATTGGGGGGGGGGGGTCTCAGAAATGTGAACACCTGTGACAAGGACGGAGGGGGGGCTCAAAAAATCATGAAATTCGTGTGACGTACTTTATGGATGGCCCCTAATTAAGTTTTATCTTACCAGCAAACATGGTGTCATAAACTCTTTATTATTGTGAAAAAACACATAAACAAGTAGCTGACTGTGTGAACTGGCAGACTGTGAAAGCTTTTCATATTAGACTAGCGGCCGCCAGCGACTTCGTTCACGTGGAGTTAGTTATGCTCTGCTCCTATTATATTATATTGGTCGCAGCGTGATGTTATAATCCAGGAAGCCTAAAGCTTCCCTAGATTAATGGGCTATCCAGTGCAAAAAGATTTTTTCAAATCGGACCAGTAGTTCCTGAGATTAGCGCGTTCAAACAAATAAACAAACTCATCAGCTTCATATATTAGTATAAATTAGATAAAAAAAAAAACTTATCAATTCATTTTATAATTTCTGTGCTAGATATATGAAACCGACAACAAAGTTTCTTTTTTTCTATTTCTTTTGTTAAAATCGGCTCGTTCAAAGACGTCAAACTATTTAGCCCCTAAACAATGGCCCTTTATTTCGAGTTACTGACGCCGTGCCGGCTTATTTTTTTTAACTTTGCGTAATCGGCCTTATGCACTTGAAATATAGCACAAGTTTGCTTGGCAAAATTTCATACAATGTTGGAATTTTTGCTATGCATTATTGCATTGTGTTAAATATTTCATGTGGGCCTGAGAATAAAATAGCAAATCGTTGTTTGCGCGCTTATCTCTAGAACTACGGGTCCGATTTGAAAAAGTATTTTTTGCGTTAGATAACCCATTCATCCAGGAAGGCTTTAGGCTATATAACATCACGCTGCGACTAATAGGAGCGGAGCATAACTAACTCCACGCGAACGAAGTCGCTGGCGACCGCTAATTACTTATATTTACTTTCTGTATTATGTGTCTGTATTGTGTGTTTTTTGTATATGTGTGTGTTAAGCCGTTGGTCTCGGTTGCCGTACGAACATCTAGTGGCAGTCGTTACGGGTTGTTGGAGCCCTCAAAGGTCCAACAATTGGTCTAGCTGCAATGCTTCGATGTCGCCTTCGGGTTGTGGAGGTCAGACGGCAGTCGCTTCACGGAAAATGTCGAAGTTTAGCCATATCAGCAGTTGGACTGGTAAAGCGGACCCCAGACTCCAAAGCTGAAAAGGCTTCGGATGCGACTGGGATTAACGCTGGGATGATGATGATGACTTTCTGTATTATGTGATAAATTGATGCTTATTATTATTTTTTTACAGAGATCCACGGTGCGGCGCTGGGTGCGAAGATATGAAAAAGAAGGAGAACTAACAGAACACGAGCGTGCACCTCATACCAGGGCGATAAATTCTGCTCAATTGAATAATATGATAGAAACATATCAAGAGAACCCATTCACACCCACTAGGAGCTTTGCAGAGGAGTATGACGTATCCATGCAAACTATACTCATCACCCATTGCGAAGAAGTTTGGGATTCATTGAGAGGCTCGAATTTGTGCGAAGTCCTGGTTGGATCTATGCGAAGGCGATGTGATGCGGAGGTGCGGCGACTAAAGTCTTACCAATCCAAAACCATTTTATATTATATCAATACGAGTTTTCTTTCTCTACTAAAATGCCAAATATAGGGAAAATCGAACTACCGTAGCTGAAAAAATATGTCATGATAATGGAAACACATAGCGATCTAAATTAAAAGCGTTTGAATTGCAAAGAGTAGTACTAAATGATTATTTAGTCAGAAATTTTGAAAAAAAAAAATAGTGTCCTTAAAAATGGCTTAAAAATAGTAAAAAAAACGCGTTTTTAGCATTTTCCGATTGGTATATTTCCAAAACCCGACGCGCTAGAGTAATTCTGTGTTCTGGACATCGATTCAGTAACAAATGGTCAACAAGAAAATATCGACGGTCTGAAGACAAACGTGCTAAATACAAAATTTCTGCCTTTCAATTTTGCACTTTAAACCTATGGATTTAAAGTGCAAAATTGAAAGGCAGAAATTTAGAGTTAGATAAAAAATATATTCAATCAAAGTAATGAAAAAGTAAGCATGTTTTAAATATTCTTTGTTAAGTATAATATTCTTTGTTCTTTAGTAACAAAAATGTATTATTAAAAATTAAGTGTGTGGCTGTAATCATTCCACTTTGTATTATTCTGTCATTAATTTAGGTTATCCATTATTATTTTTAAATGCGACAGTTTATGTTGTGGACCTTTCTTAATTTAAATCATTTTGTTTTTGTTAATACTTGATCTTTGTTTCTGTGTAACTTATGTAATTATCTAACAATGACTGTTAATATGTAAGGACTAATCCACTCTAAAATATTTTCGTTTGTGAATGTGTATTTTATGATTTTATCATTCCTAATATATTTTAAATAAGTGCCTGTACTCTAGAGAAAAATGAAAAGATGGGTGTCAATAACCTAATTAATTTCCGCTATTGCTCTATTCCTACATTTTTTCAACGCTCTAGTATTCAGCACAATAAACGCAGTCGGTAGTCTACTACCGAATCTGTGCGTTTTGCATAATATATCTTACCACTCGTAAATATTTTTGTATTTATTTGTTTTTTTTTTATTTTATTTTTTTTTTTGTTTTTATTGTTTGAAATAGTATATTTTAAGGAAGTTCTTCAAAAATGTAACTTTCTTTTGTGAAACAGAAGTTTGATTTTTGAAGAAATTCCTTATAACGTGGTATCACTGCAAAATCGGCAATCTGCACAGACCAGACAGTATTATAATACTTAAGATCGAAAATTCATCTTCGCGGTTGGTGTAGATTGCAGTTTTTTGCAGTAAAACAACAAAATATCTTATTTCGAACTATAAATAAAAATATTTACGAAGGGTAAGAGGCCTATGTCCAGCAGTGGACGAGTAGAAGCTAATGATGATGATTATGATGATGATGAAGATAGTTTATTAGTTTTTAGTTATTGACACTCATCCTTTGTTTACTAAACAACTTAATACGGAACGATAATTCCCATTACCAATGCTTTTGTAGTCTCCCTGTAATCACATAAACTTTATCCCCCTTATTCATAAACCCTGCTTAAAGTTAACTAGTGATTAGCGATTGTTTAAACATACATTTTAGACGTTTGCACGTCACTTAACTTTAATCATCGTTTATTAATAAAACCCTTAAACTCTGTGGAGTTTATTCATAAAGAATTATTAAAGCTAAGTGACATTAAAAGATCAAAAATGTATGGTTAAAGAATCGCTAACCACTAGATAACTTTAATCAACGTTTATGAATAAGGAAGTATGTTGTTAATTACATTTGTTATTGTAATACACATAACTAGTTAAAACTACAATATTTATAAGCCGTTGTATTTTTTCCGTTTAGTTTCTTCTGTCTTTACTACCTGTAAATATAGTCATTATTTTTAATATATAATCCTTTTGTGTAATAAAACAATAAAGCATTTTCTAAAACAAACAGAAGGCATAAGAAACTCATAACTTTTTGTCAACATTCAATATTCTAAAGAACTCACGTCGGTCGGTTGTATTCATAAAAAATCTTACAAACACATTATCGGCCACGCGCTTAGTGGCACACTAATGTCTTGCTCAATTATACTAACTACGCACACAACTAAAAACGCTTTGTCGCTTCCTATTGGACAAAAATCACGCGTCGAGACACCGAGCCGAGAGCCGTGCCATGCGAATATGAACTTTAAGGTGGGCATGCAGCTGTTTGTGCCATTGTACCAATGGAGGTCAAAAACGTTCCAAGGAATGTGGCCAGGGGTAGCATTATAGCTCGCCACTGCGGTGACGTTTCGTGCATTGCATGGAAAGACACCAAAGTGGTGACTATGATCTCCACTTACCACACTCCAGAAACATTTGTGGGTCGGAAGGCTGGTAGGCCTCTTATAAAACCTGTTGTCGTTCGTGACTACAACAACACAATGGGAGGGGTTGATCTTAAAGATCAAAAACTTTCAATGTATTTAATTGAAAGAAAAAGGTGCGTCAAGTGGTATATGAAAATGTTTAAGCGGTTGTTGAATGCGAGTGTGTTGAACGCTTACATTATTTTGTCTGCTTCTTTGAAACGTAGAAATATGCCTCCCATGACGCATCGTCAGTTCCGAGAACAGCTGGCCAATTCTCTTGTGGAGAATCATTTCCAATTTCCACAAGAAAATTTGCCATCGTCTGAGGAATTGACGAGGCTTAGGCGAGATATAATTCACGTTCCAAAGAACCAGCCAAGAAACAACCGCAAACGGTGTACCATTTGCTACCGAAAAGGTACAAGCAAAATGGTGACTACATATTGCGTGACCTGTGATGAGTAAGTATATCTGCTTCGAAAGTTGTTGGTTAGATTGGCCCTCTCTCCAAAAACTTCCTGGGGCAGATAAACATCGTCGAAACAGGTCACGCCGTGAGTAGTATGCCGTTTTGCATATGCCTTATATATTTTCATGTACTATCGCACAAACAGCTGCTTGCCCACCTTAAAAGCCATATTCGCATAGCACGGCTCTCGGCTCGGTGTCTCGACGCGTGATTTTTGTCCAATAGGAAGCGACAAAACGTTTTTAGTTGTGTGCGTACTTAGTATAATTGAGCAAGACATTAGTGTGACACTAGGCACGTGGCCGATAATGTGTTTGTAAGATTTTTTATGAATACAACCGACCGACGTTTGTTCTTTAGAATATTGAATGTTGACAAAAGTGTTGGGGTTTTTCGCCGTTGACGATACCCCAGAGTTGTTGTAGGTAATGAGTAACACTAAAACACCCAGTATTGAGCCGCACTTGTTTATTTACACCTGACCGCGTGACGGAGGTATATTTACGACTGTTTTACATTGTGTTGAAGTTCATTCTATATACAATAGTATTTTGCTGTATGAGCATTATTGGCTCGTACATGCTCCCGAGGGAAAGGTAAACAGAGATCAGTTAACAACATACACACATCAAAAGTGTCTAGGGATCAACATATATTTTTGCAATAACTTTTCTCCTGATTGATATTAATTAAAATTTTCTTTAAGGATTCATCAAATAAAGTGTTTTCGTTTGTCAGAGTAACGATAAACCAAGTCACCTTTGCATTAATAAAGAAATTTGCCATTTTCCTAATAAAGGGATATTTGACATTTGAACCACTAACACAAAAGTTCGAAAAAAAGACTGAAATAACAGTTTTCTCTAAAATTTTATTGGGTAACTTAAACAATTAATAATCCGTGTTTCTACCGCGAACACTAACAACACAAGAACATCGGTTTGGCATACTCAAAATGAGTTCATCCAAATCACGCTGTGGAATGGCCGCCCATGTTCGTTGCAACAACAAAAAAAGGTCTTCTTGCGACTGGATACCCTCCATATTCGGCAGAGCTCTTCTCTGTAGCATATCCCATGCATGCTCAATCGGGTTCAAGTCTGGCGACTGAGCAGGCCAGGGCAGGACATTGATGTTAGCTGCGGCGAGAGTCTGTCTTACAACTCTTGCGGTGTGCGGTCGTGCATTATCATGCATTAACTGAAATAAGGGACCGATTTGCACTTGTAGAGGAACGATGACGTCTGATACAATCGTTTCAGCATAAATTTGAGCGTTGAGGTTGCCTCTGATCCAAATCAACTCAGTTCTTCCGCCGATCCAAATACCCGCCCATACCATGATGGTTCCACCACTATAAGGATGGACTTCCTGGCAGGATTTTAATCGCTGTTGGCGTCCAGGGGTTCTCCAGTGTCGTATACGTCTTGTATCCGGTCTCATACCAAAACGAGACTCATCAGAAAAGCACACGAAACGCCATTGTTCTTCTGCCCAATTTCTGTGTTCAAGAGCCCATTGATATCGAATCCTACGATTGTGCATTGCTATAGGTGGTACCCGTAGCGGTCTTCGGGAATGAAGGTTCACTTCATGCAAGCGGTTTCTGACTGTTTGGTCGCTAATTAAGTTCCCTGAAGAGTGATGAAGCCTCACGGCTAACATCATGGCGGTTATTGTTGGAGCTCTTCGAGTTAAGATTTGAATGTATCGGTCTTGTCTCCGTGTGGTGCAGCGATACCGTCCTCCATGGCGCTCAGCCACGGTACCAGTGCTTCGGTAACGTGTCCAAAGTCGACTGATAACACTCTGACTTGTATTCAGAGCTAAAGCCACAGTACGTTGCCGGGAACCAGCTTCTATCATTCCCACGGCTCTGAGCATTTCTTCCCTGCTTAAATGACGTCGCCGCTCCATAATAACGTTGGTTTTAATCAGTAGTAGGGAAACAGTAGCACTAATAATGTCTTCAATGCGTTGTATGTTTTTATAGGGAAAATATTGACAGCTGATTTTCATCTTTTACTCGAATTTGATTCACAGTTCCTGATTCAAATTATGAAATGCACCAAAAAGGATCCATATAAATTTATAAAATCATAAATTTATTACAAAGCCACATCTCAATCTCAAGAAATCCGCATAAAAATGCTTGATCCCTAGACACTTTTGATGTGTGTATATTACAAGGTAAATAAAGTATAAAATGGAACAAAATATGTTACAAGTTGAATAAAGTATAAAGTAAACGGTAAAGGAACAAAACAATGAGAGAAACAGTTATTTAAATGAATTATTAAAGTTCGAATCTACTTCCTATTGGGTTCTTCGAATGCCGATCTATTGCAGTTTTTAATTGTACTCTCTTTCTGTTTATTTGTACTCTCGCATGCCTCGTTTATAGGTAGCGGAACTAGTTTTATTATAGGTCTTTTTAGGGTTCCATTCTGTGTCTTTAGCGTTACTACACGAACTAAGTTGTCGCTTCCTGGGTGCAGTTCCACGACTCGGCCCATAGCCCATTTACACGGAGGTAAATTGTTTTCATTGACGAGAACTAGCTGCCCTTTCTGTATATTTTCTTTGGTTCTTTGCCATTTATTTCGGGTTTGTAGATGATGTAGGTATTCTTTTGACCAGCGATCCCAATAATGTCGGCGCATAAGCTCTATGAGTTTCCAGTTGTTTTTGATGTCTATAGATTTCATTTCTTCACGTTCATTAAGTGGTAGTGCGAGCGTCGGACTTCCCGTAAGTAGGTGACCAGGAGTGAGATAGTCTAGATCTTCTACATCTTCAGATAACGGACTCAGCGGCCTGCTGTTCATGCACGCTTCGATTTGTGTAAGAAGAGTTGAAAATTGTTCATAGGTTAGCTTCTGTTGCCCTATTACCCGTTTCAGGTGTGTTTTCATTGAACGTACAGCAGCTTCCCATAATCCTCCTGCCGATGGCCAGGATGGAGCGTTGAAATGCCACTCGATTTGAAGGTCATTGATTTCTTTAAAGAACTCTGAAGATAACATTGTTCTGTAATGTCGGAACTCCTCATTTAATACCTTTGCTGCTCCTACGAAGTTGGTTCCTGTTATAACCGTTGGAAGGTGGACGGATAAATAACAAACCGATACGTACAAGCTCATATATTGGACTGACGCAGCAGTCGTTAACTTAAAACTATCTACCCTACTGTGATTGCACATCGCAATCAGTAGTACCCACATAACATCCCTCCACCTTTAATCAGAAGAACTTCTTATAATCTACTGCTGGTATGTTTCGTTTCGAGCGCGTGTCTGGCTCGGTTTCTACAGAAGATTCTCCTGGAAGCATTTCTTTTCCCGTGGAGTGGTCGCCGTGATGAACCACTGATGTCGAGGTTCCAGATTGTTCTGTTAGCTCCTCAACGGGGATTTCAGCCGGCAGCTGTTCGGAGCTTGTCGTAAGTGATGGCAGGATAAATGCGGGAGCTATCTCTTCGCATGACCCATTTTCCCTCCCTCGAAATTTGAGCAACTGGTTAGTGTGTCTTTTGATGGTTTGACCCGTTTCAGTCAGCTGTACTAAATGTACAGTTTTGCCCACATTTTTGATAATAACGCCACGTGACCAATATTGTTTTTGTTGATTATAAAGTTTCACCAATACTTGTTCACCCACACTAAATCTAACTTTACGGTTGCCACGGTAATTGTCAATCTGCGAACACTGTTTAACTTTAACAACGGTGTCGAGTGCTGCATCGGATAGAGTTGTGGTGGTCTGTGTAAGGAGGTCCAATCGGCTTCTCAACTTGTGTCCGAATAATACCTCAGCAGGTGATCTGTTTGTGGTCGAATGTTTTGAATTCCTATAATTTAACAAGAATTCTGCTATTCCAATATTCAAATCTCTTATACATGTACCCGCAAGCAAGTATGATTTTATAGCTTTTTTTATAATCTTGACATAGCTTTCTGCTTGCCCATTGCTAGCCGGGTTATACGCTGGAGAAGTTAAGTGCGTGATGTTATTTCGAGTACAGAATTGTTTGAATTCATGCGATACAAAAGAAGTTCCGTTATCTGAACAAATCGTATGAAATAAACCAAATCGTGACATTACTTCGCATAGCTTTTCAATTACTACTCGCGAAGAGAACCCCGTTGAAACATCAAAACATTCCACCCATTTTGAATAAGCGTCTACTATAATCAAAAATGTTTTGCCGCTAATCGGTCCTAAAAAATCTAAGTGTACTCGATACCACGGTTGAGTAGGGAACGGCCATGGTGTGAGAGGAGCGCGCGCGGGCGCAGCGCGTTGCGATACACACGCGGTGCACGTGCCGATATACTGTTCAATGGCATTTGCCATACCCGGCCACCAAAATCTACTGCGTGCCTCTTCCTTTACCTTAGTGATTCCTAAGTGGCCTCTGTGTAACTCTTTTAATACTTTATCGCGCACACTTCCTGGTATTACTAATCTGTGACCCCTCATTAGACACCCATTTTCTACCGATAACTCCAACCTGTGGCTGTAATAATCCTTAAGTAATGGTTCATTAATTTTATTCGGCCAACCTTTTATTAAGTAATCGATGACGGCTGTTATTATCTCATCTAACTTAATTGCGTCCTTAATATCAGTCAGAGTTAAAAATCTTTCGCCTTCGTAAACAAAACGTACATAACTAGATTTGTCGACTAATGACTCATCACGTTTGTTTGTGTCAGTCGTAGTTAAATCGTCCGTTACTGATCGGCTTAAAAAATCCGCACAATTATGAACACTGCTTACATATTCAATTTTGTAATTGTATGCAGATAGGAAAATAGCATAACGCTGTAAACGGTTTGCTGATATCTCGGGAATGCCCTTGTCGGGATTAAAAATTGCAACCAACGGTTTATGGTCCGATCTTAGAATAAACGGTTTGGTTCGACCATATAAATATTGGTGAAATTTCCGTATTCCAAAAATTATAGCGGTTGCCTCTTTTTGGATTTGGCTATATCGTTTTTCTGCTGCATTGAGTGAACGAGAAACATAAGAAATAGGTTTTTCTATACCACCCTCAACCTGTGATAAAACGGCGCCTAACCCGCTCGGTGATGCATCGACCGTTACAATTAACAACGCATCTGGATTAAAATGCGCTAAAGTTGTCTCTGAAACTAATTCGCGTTTTATAATTGATACTGCTTCATCGTGTTTCTTGGTCCATGACCAAGGGACATTTTTTTTTAGCAATTCGTGCAGAGGGTCTAAAATGGATGAAGCATTTTTTATAAAATTCCGATAGTAATTGACCATTCCTAAAAATGATTTTAATTCTGATACATTGGTAGGTGCCCGACTTTGCATAATAGCTTTAACTTTTTCTGGTGATTTATGTAATCCATTTCGGTCAATGACAAACCCTAAATAGGAAACGGATTCTTGATTGAAAGTGCATTTTTCCAAGTTTAGAACCAGGCCCGCTGCCTGTAATCTACGAAAAACTTCGTTCAATCTACTCATCATCTGTTGTTTGACCAAAATATCATCTAAGAAAAGAAGAGTACCATCCAAGCCAGAAAGAAGCGCTTCCATGTTCCGCTGAAAAATGGCGGGCGCGCTTGCTAGACCAAACACTAGGCGAGTAAATTTAAATAAACCTTTATGTGTCTTGATACAGGTGAGCATTTGTGACTTCTCATTAAGACACAATTGATTATATGCATACGAAAGGTCTAATTTACTAAAATATTTGCCGCCATGTAGTTTAGAAAACAGCTCGTCATACCTAGGCAAAGGATATTTATCCACAAGTAACTGTTTATTGATAGTCACGGAGTAATCGGCACACAAACGTATCGAACCGTCTCGCTTCAAGACAGGCACAACTGGACTGGCATACTCCGAATATTTCACCGGTACTAATACGCCTAAATCCACTAGACGGTTAAGTTCCCTTTCAACGTTTTCCCGTAGCGCGAATGGTAACGACCTTGGCTTATAAAAAATTGGTTTAGAATCAGGTTTTAATGCTAAATCTACTTTCACGCCTCTAAAACACCCTAATTTATTTCCGAACAATTTTGGGTATTTTGAAGAAATATCGGATATAAAATCATTGCAATTATTTAAAGAGCATATTTGTAGGTTAAAACGTGAAAAGAAATCTCTGCCTAATAAGGGTGGCCCTCCATTTCGTACAACATATACGCCTATTGTAATGGTTTTTTTGTTGTATGTAAACTGAAGTTTAATTTTACCTACAATGTGCAACTTATCGCCGTTGTAACTATGTAAAATAATATCACTTGCTTCTAACGCTAAGTTTACAAAGTACCTATGATACAATTGCTCAGATATAACGGTAACTGGTGATCCAGTATCTATTTCAAAGGTTTGCTGAATACCATTGACACAAACAGATTCCCGCAATGGTTCACCGCGAAAAGTGCGAATATTACAACAGACATGCTCACCATCGTCACCAGCATCCCCACAGCACTCGACATAGTGTTGTTTATTTACAGTTTGTTTACACATTCGTTTTAGATGCCCTTGAACGCCGCACTTTTTGCACTTATAACGCACAAACCGACACTGCGATGCCTGGTGACCTGCGTAGCCACAGGCTGTGCACGCGCTGCCGCCGCCGTTGTTGTCGGATTGAGCTCGCTTACCGCGAGCCGCTGCCGCGCTGGGTGTTGCTGCTCCCTGCCTAGACTGCGACGCGCTGCTGCCGGGTGCTGCAGCATGCTGTGTTGCAGTGTCCATCTTCATCATTTGGAGTGGCATTACCATGTCCGCCGGCCGTGCTGTTTCTTGTGCTCCCATACGAGCACTGCGTACGCCTTCTGCTAGTTCCAAGGCCTTGTTCAAGGTTAATTCCGACATCGCTTTGGTAAATAGCTTGTCTCTTTCTGGTCCAGGTGCCATGCCTAGCACAAAACGGTCGCGAAGCTGCTCGTCAAGGTTTGTAGACACGAACCCGCAGTGTATTGCCAACCCACGTACTCGTGCAGCCCACTCTGGCAATCCTTCGCCGACATGTTGCGTGGCGCTGTGGAATTTGTACCTTTCCGCGAACGTGCTTTTCTTCACCTTAAAATGTCCATCCAATAGAGAAACTACTTCATCATAGCTCAAGGTACCGACCTGACGCGGTGAAGCTAGATCGCGAATCAATTTGTAGCTTGATTCCGAGCAGTTACTCAACAAAATAGCTCGACGTTTACAACCGGCTTTATCCAAGTCTACACCAATTTCGTTTGCAAGAAACCACTGTTCCAATCTTTCTTTGTATAATTGCCATTCTTGATGTTCGTGGCTGAATACTATTAATGTGCCGACCGAAACTGTAGCGGATACTTTTGCCATTTTACGCATAATTTAAGTACTTTGTTCTCGTCGCCAACTGTTATAACCGTTGGAAGGTGGACGGATAAATAACAAACCGATACGTACAAGCTCATATATTGGACTGACGCAGCAGTCGTTAACTTAAAACTATCTACCCTACTGTGATTGCACATCGCAATCAGTAGTACCCACATAACAGTTCCATTATCGGAATAGATGTGCTTTGGCGTGCCTCTTCTGGCACACATCCTTTTTAATGCCGCAATGAAAGTTTGTGTTGATAGATCGGAAACAAGTTCAATATGTACTGCTTTCGTGCACATACATATGAATATGGCTATATAGCCTTTGCAGGTTTTTATTCCGCGGCCTTTGTTTATCTTCACGTCCACATGACCTGTAAAGTCCACGCCAGTATGTGAAAAGGGCCTCGACGCAGTGATCCTTTCTTTAGGAAGGTTGCCCATTAGCTGTCCTGTTTGAGTTGTTGCGTACCGACGGCATCGTATACATTGCCGTAGTATCTTCTTGACAGTCCGATTGCCACTGATAATCCAGTATTTGTTTCTAGTGTAAGCTAGCGTTAATCTTGCTCCACCGTGTAGGGTTCGTTGATGTGCCTTTTCAATTAATAATTGGGCTAGTCTTCCCTCTCCTGGGACGAGGATGGGATGTTTAGTCTCTACGGGCAAGTTAGAGTGATAAAGACGTCCACCAACGCGTAGAACACCATCCGAGTCCAAAAATGGGTTGAGTTTCAAAATATTGCTTTTGTTAGGAAGTTTTCCGTTAACTTTGAGAGACTTTATTTCGTTCTCGAAATAATGTCATTGTACTGCTTTGATAATTACTTCCATAGCGTTATTTATATCATTCAATTTCAGATCATTACACTTCGACCTTCTTTTGTTTCGTAATGCATCAGCGAAACGTATTACCCATGCGAGTTTTCTTGTAATACGATCCATGTTGCTATGCCGCTCGAGTAATGAATCGATTAATTCATTTTTGGTTGGCACGGGTTCCGTACTATTAATCGTGTAACAGTTTGTTAGAAGACCCTCACTTGTAGAATAAGTTGCTTTTAAGTTATCTTCTTGCTTCTCTTGTTCCTTAAGCCATGTAGGGCCCTCCCACCACAGGGTAAACTTGACCAGTTTTGATGGCGGAAGTCCTCTTGTTGCACAGTCGGCCGGGTTTTCGTTAGTTTTTACGTAACCCCAATTTATCGCTGGTACGATGTTTATTATTTGTGTAGTTCTGTTTGATATATATTTTTCGTATTTCTTTGGGTTTCCTTGAAGCCATGCTAAGACAACTTTAGAGTCGGTCCAGCATTGTATCCTTAGATCGTAGTCTGCAAGGATCTTAATTATCTTTTGTATGAGTGTTGCTAATAGAACTGCGGCGCATAATTCCAACTTCGGTATAGTAGTTTTCTTTTTAAGTGGTGCCACCTTAGTCTTTGCTGCGAGTAGCGTAGTGGCCTGTTGGTGACGTAGTTCGGCTGTAGATAACGCAAGCGTAGGCTTTCTCGCTCGCGTCACAGAAGGCTTGCAATTCGATCGTTTTGTTTTCGTTTTTTAACCATCTTGGTAATCTGATGTTGTTTATGTTTGGTAGCTCGGAAGTAATTTTCAGCCATTCCTTTTCTATGGTATCTGGTACTATTTCATCCCAGCCAATGTTTTGACAGTTGTCACTCCATAATTTTTGGAAAAGAAGTTTTGCTTGAATGGTCATTGGATACAGCCATCCAAGCGGATCGTATATCTTGCTTATCTCTGACAATAGCTTGCGTTTTGTGTATAACGCATATTTGTTACCGGTAGGTGCTTCGCTAATAAAGTGAAATGTGTCGCTTGCGTCATTCCATGTGAGTCCGAGTGTTTTGCTGAACTCTGGCTGCTCGAAGTTAAAGTCGTTGTTATGACTTTTCTCTTCCTTCTTTAGTTCTTTAAGAATAGATGGTTCGTTCGTGGACCATTTCCGCAAAATAAAGCCACCTTTCTTGAGTAGTTCGCTAAGCTCCTTTTGTAATAATTTTGTCGTTTCTGTGGTATGGTGTCCCGTGATGGCGTCGTCCATATAAAATTCATTTTGCAGCGCCTTTTGGGCTAAGGGGAAATCGTAGCCCTCATCTTTAGCCAGTTGTTGAAGAGTGCGCATTGCAATAAATGGTGCGGCTTTGGTACCGTACGTAAGAGTACACAGCTGCATCTCTCTAAGAGGTTCTCTTGAGGAGTCTCTCCAGATTATTCTTTGCAAATGTTGCTGATCATGATGAATAAGGATTTGACGATACATTTTTTCAATGTCCGCCGTTAGAACATATTTATAGGTCCGCCATTTAATGATCAGGGATAAAATGTCCTTTTGAAGGTTAGGCCCTTTTTCCATCAAATCCTTCAAGCTATATCCGGAGTCCGTTTTCATGGATGCATTGAACACAGCCCGCAGCTTAGTAGTGGTTGAGCATGCTCTTACGACGCCGTGGTGTGGGAGGTAGGCTTGTACGCGACTATCAGTTCCTATCACTTGTTTCATGTGACCTAATTCGATGTAGTCTCGGATGAATTGTTGATATAGTTTAGCAAAATTTTCTTGTTTCGCCATTTTCTTTTCTAAACGAAGAAATTGTGCTATGGCTTGAGGCTTCGATTTGCCAAGGTTTTGTTCATAGATGGCGTTCATCGGCATTTTCACTACATATCTCCCGTTGCTTAATCGCTCTGTCGTTTCCGTGTAATATTTTTCACACAATTCATCTTTCGGTGATGTTTCCGGTTCCGAAGGAATGTCTTCTAACTCCCAAAATTTCGTTAATTTATCTAGCTCCGTAAGAGTGACTAGACAGTTAAATTGCTTTGTAGCACCGCATAGTATCCAGCCCAACTTGGTCTGTTGTGCTACTGGCGAATTATTGTCGTGTTTGAGTACTCCTTCTATGATCACATTGGAGTAAATATCGGCTCCTAGAAGTAAATCAATGGGGCCTGAAATGTTGAAGTCTGGATCGGCCAACTTAATATTGTGCAGGTGTAGCCAATTCTTTGTATTAATTGTGGAATTTGGCAGGTTGTTGATAAGTTTACTCATCACTAATGCTTCCGTTTGGAATGTATAATCAGAGTGGATAGATTTACACTCTAATTTAATCATCCCTTTACTCGATCCCATTATAGTGCCTACGCCAGTGATATCAGCGTGCATTTTGTTTCGGGGTAAGTTTAATCGCTGAGCAGCGTTTTCTGTAATCAAAGTTACTTGAGAGCCTTGATCCAGTAACGCCCGAAGGATGACGTAATCTCCTTCTCTGTTCTTGACTTTGAGTTGAAGCGTCGTTAAGAGTATTTCTTGTTCACCGTTGATGTGATTAGATGTTCGCTCAGCCGTCGTTGAGGTGGTTGGCTTTGATTGTTTTCCTTTCAGATTATCGTCATGCAGAAGTGAATGATGCTTATTATTACACGTACGGCACCTTTTTGTTGAGTTGCATTTGTTTTCGCCATGACTAAATAAACAATTTTTGCATAAGTTCAATTTGCTTGTTGATTGGTTTCGCGTTGCGACATCCATGCCCAGGAATGTCGAGCATTGCCTAAGCGCATGATCGTTTTTGCAGAGTGGGCATTTCCGTACCGATGCATGGTAGGTTTTTGACCACTTTTCTGATTCTTTAAAGTTCGTTGACTTGTTGTTAGTATAATTTTTATGTTGGTGATTTGTTGAATGATTTTGTTTCACTCCGCTCTTTTTGGTTCTTGATGTTTCTTGCGTTATAAATTGCAATTCCAGGAATTCCATAAACTCATCTATGTCTGGAAGATCTCTTGCATGTTTCATGTTTTTTATGTAGTCCCCGTAAGTGACGTCATCCAGTTTGGAAGACAGTAAGTGTACGATAAGTGGACCCCATACCGGAACATCAATGCCCATGTTCTCGAGGCCATTTAAACACTCTTTCGTTGTATCGTACAACCTTTTTAAGTTAGTTGAGTTCGGTTTGTCGATTGTTGATTGATTGAGAAGTGTGTCTATGTATGAGATGAAAAGTAGTCTCTTATTGTCGTAACGATGCTGAATTATGTTTAGGCATGAGTCATAGTTCTCAGCACTCACCGGTAGGTGTTTAATTAACTTCTCCGCTTCACCTTTCAATTTTGATTTTAGGTAGGTACTTCATTTTTTGCGTTTTATTTAGCGTTGGATTATTATGGATCATCTCAATGAATAAATCTCTGAAAGAAATCCAATTGCTGTGAGCTCCATTAAACTCAGGTCTGCGGTGTTGTTTTTTCGTAATGAGATGTTTCAAAGATTTTTCTATTCAAATCTGCTTTTAGGTTGTCGTAGACTTCGTTGGTCCCTATTAACATTGTCGGATGTGAAAATTGACTACTTTACAGGAGAGCGCGACAAAGTTTGAATTGTTGATATTTTTTTTATTATACGAACTAGGTTAACAGAAACTAACAGAATTATAACACAAGTTTAAAAGTTTATTTATGTGATAATAAATTACTATTATTGCTTTCCTAAGTATGTTAAAAGTCAGAAAAGACTTTTTTAACCGTATCAAATCAAGTGTATTTTGTCGGATCTGCCACATACCACAATGTTACATGTACAAACAAATTGACTATTTGTTGGAAGTGCCACATACGACATTGTTACGTGTATAAAATTATTGATTATTTGTTGGAAGTGGCACATACGTAACTGTTAATTGAAAATTCTAGACCAATGTCTGTCGTATCTAAATCAAAATTATAAACAAAACAATTTTTTAAATGTCCTTGTAACTAGACATTTATTTCAAAAATCAATAGCAATCAAAACAAAACTCTAGGACCATAAAAAAAAACAACTTCAATTTTATACGAGCTTATAAAGAACGAAAAGCTTATCAAATTAATATCAGTAAAAAAAACTCCAGAAGTTTAATAAAAAATAAAACAACCTGACTTCACAATACACAGCTAACACAGCCTTAAAAGTATCAAAAGGCTTTTGTTAGTAATTAATAAAAACCGTCAAAAGGATAAAAATAAAAATCGTGTGACTTACACAGATGAAACAAAAAACTTATAAAATTCTTCACCTACATAATCTTTCCCAAGAACACCTTATTATTATGAGCATAAGGAATAAAATCGGCATAACTTACATAACAATCTTAGATTCAGTTAAAAAGTTTATAAAATTACCAACTCTATTTTAAAAACTCTTTAAATTAAATAATCAGTCTTAATAAGTATCAATTATCATTATTTTAACAATGGCACATTATTATCACATTTTAGGTTTTATTATTATAATATAGGAACAAAATAAGAATCAGTCTTAAGAGTTATAGTTTAATTAATTTTCCTCATCAGTGTCTTCATGTGACTTGTGGACATTTTGATCAAATTTTAAATTTTGTTAAAAATTGTGATATTTCTCCAGAATCACTCCACTTTTTTTTTAATAATTATAAACTAGCGCTTAACTGCAATCCCGCCTGATGGTAAGCAGTGATGCAATCGTTGATGGTAAAGCGCGCTAGTTTATTAAGCCCATTCACTTAAAAAATCTTAGTGAATAGGAAGGAAGATGGCAGTTGAGCGAGGTGGTGCAATGTTAGACCCAATAACACGACCAACGATGCTGCGCCAGAGGAAGATTGATGTGGAGACCCTCCACGATCAAACTCCCGGCACAACAACATTTGACGCATCGTACCCGGCACACATCGCAACACTACTGCTCAGACCCGTCCTCCGTACAGCTTCACCAGACATCATGCCGGAACACGACGAATCGCTTGGCGGCAAGACTTTGTCTGGTGGGTGATAACTTCTACCGGCAGCCGATGTTATGGCCTACCACCGAGCAAACTACTACACTTTGACAAATGTTAACGAAATCTTTATATTTATTACGACTGATAGAAATATCCCCTGCTTGATTTGAAATTCACGAGACAGCCTTTCAGTGTTTCGGTTACCAGATCTCAACACTATTATAGTTTACGGGTCATCTTCAAAATTATACTTATATTCAATCCTATACTGCTGTGCATGTACGGTCACCTGTCACCTCTCTTAAGCGAGTCAACTAAATTTTCTCATTGTCACTGTTTATTGACCGATTCTTTTTTGCTAGCAGTGATTTAAAGTCAAATATGTCAGAGGTTGTCATCTCTTTTACTACATAAGGGTTACTTTCGACTTTAGCCCAGCGAACCAGACAGAACCATTCTTCTGGCACATAAATCAGCCTGCGATCACTAGCAAGCTCAATAGTTGAATGGACTCTATCACCCTCATTCTGGGTGTGACCCTTCTCCATAAAACGATGGGTGATTGTGTCTCCAAATTCTTTCGCCGCTATAAGGTAAAGAGCAAAAACAATGCGGTTCCTGTTTTGCCCCGCACAATTATCTGACCAGAACCGAAATATTTTTTTTAACTGATAGAGACAACTAGATACTTCGTTTGCGCCACGTTTTGCTAAAGGTGTAGGTAAGTGTCCATATAAGTCGTGGTTGATCAAGTTTGGTGGCGGTGGTGCCACGTTTTCTGAAACTGTGAACTCAGTTTGAGAATATGTGACACTGAAGGCGTCATTGCTATTTTCATGAGAAGATGGGAACGGTATTGGTGGTTTCAATATTTTTTCGTGGTTAACAGCAACATTACTTTCAGTAGGAATTTCAAAATAAACAGATGGTTCAGGTGGCTTGTGGTGAGAAACAGTGGGTTCATTATTTTCTCTTTCTGGAATTGCATCTCCATTGAAAATGTCAACAAACATATTTTCATTCAACTTAATGAACTCATTCTGCAAACCACTTGGTAATGGGGATTCTCTATTAACTGAAACAGAAGTTAGATACTCATATAGCAATAAATAAAAAAGTACGTATATTTTTATGTACCTTGTCTCGTAAAAATTACATCTATCAGTAGAACTAAACCAGTTTAAATGACACAAACGCGACAAAATACATTTTTATAATGACTATTTATAAAACTATCATTAAAATACCCACCAGCAACTTAAAAACATTATAATAAACCGGTGAATAAAACAATATACCATAATAACATACCACATTCAACAAAACGTTTTAAAATAAATACCGTTAACAAAGGTGGAAGTAACACCTCCGACAAATAGAACGTAAATTAAAACTACCAAAAAAGTCGGATCTGGTACTACCGACATACTTTATCTCACAAAAAACGATTAACAATGTTGGATGTGACACTACCGACATATTTTACTTCATAAAAGACAGTTAACAATGTTGGTTATGTCACTTCCTACAATTTTAACTGAACTTATTACATATTTACTTTAAATATAAAAATAAATATTAAATAGTTTATTTTTTAATAATTAGTATCATGTTCGGAAAGCTATGTTAGTAGTAAAATAATAATAAATTTTTAAGTGCCTGTTTTTTCATCTTCATCTGCATTACTCAAAATATTTAACTCCATACTCTTGTTTTTATCCACATAATGTTGTTCAGATTGTTTAGTGGCTAGTTTTATTAAGCGGGCGGACCTTGTACACATTATGATTGTTATAAAGAACAAAGGTAAAATAAAAAATATCTTTAGCCACCCAATCTCATACAACGTGCGTGTAACATGGTCAGTACTGGCACAACCGCACGCGCCGCCGCCCCTCGTGCCCCGCAAACATTGTCGCAAGTTGAGATCCGTCATTGTTAACTGGCGGTTATGACAATATCCGACAGTGTTAACGTGGTTATTTTGAAAATTACTAATATTTTTCTTTTTTTCGTTTTATCTACTAAAAGAAGGGACTTTTTAAGAGTGATTAATGAAATAAAAAGGAAATGGCAAAAATGCACATACGACAATGTTAATAGGGACAGTCGACTTGTTCCCAATAGTCATATTTTGATTCATAATCCTTGTCGTTCCCTTGCAGTAAATAGCTTAATTCCCAGTGTATCTTGTCGATGGATTGCCACTTAGCGCTTAATATATTTAGTTGATCTTGAAGTTGCCATTTCTCTTTCGTATCACCCAGATTAGTTTTGGAAACTGCTCGCTCCAGGGCGTTGAAGTTGCACATTTGATTACGAAATAGCATCGATAGATGCTGGTTCGCCTCATCTCCGATTTTTAGGTGAACTCCAGCTGTATCAAATCGCCGTGTTTCTTGTGGTTGTGGCGTTTTTGTTTTGGAGATACCCGAGAATCCAGGTTCGTCTCTTAGTTGTTCCAATTTGTCTCGTAGTTGACTCATCGACTGCATTGTTTCATTGAACATGCTCCTTGTTATTTCGAAGACTTTGTTCTCAAAGTAGTCATGGTCGCTGTTAGCAGCCTCGTACTTCTTCAAGACCTCCTGGTTTGTCCGAAATTCATCCCAGTGAGATTGTAAAGCTTCGATGCGTTTGTTGAGGTAATCTACGGTTTTTCTACTCGCAGAATCCTTTTTGTAATTTGTTAACAGAGTCTTGATTTTCTCGTAGCTGCTTTGTTGCTTGTTAATAAGCTCCTCAAATTCAAGGTAATCTTCTTTCGACATGGTTAATAGGTAGTTAGTAGTAGGTGTTGTGTACTCACGCAGATTCAACGTCGAAGTAGCACTTATAGTTCACTAACTTTTGTTTGCTGCGTCGTTAGTTAAGTGTAGTTGTAATCGCAGTGGACGTTATCCCCGCTGATTATGTTTTGAAGCAGTAGACGTAATCTCCGCTGGTTTGTAGCAGTAGACGTAATCTACGCTGCAGTGGCGAAGGGTGAAATTTTGACAAAGGGAAGCCGGTCCAAAAAAATAAACACTTAAACACTTACCTACTGCAGGATATCTTGGAGGAGGTCTTCAGATAAGAATAGTATTAAAAGCCCCACCTTCACCATACAAAAAAGGACTGATGATTTGATAACAGTGTCTTTCAAGTATGATAAAAGCGGCTTTGAGAAAAGCCTTTTTCGACGTGCATCTCCATACCACACATGCATGCTTGTTAGTAAGTACTAAGTTAAGTACCTATTGTTAGGGAATAAGAGTCAAGAAAAAATAAAATAAAAAATTACAAAAATAATAAAGTGTTAAAAACTGAACCACACAAACACCGATCCAAAACCAACAAAAATATTAAGCAAAAATAAAGCAAATTATACACAATCACAACGTTATATATATTGTAATGCAATGCGTCTGTTTTTTTTTAACAAAATGAGCTAAAATGTTGTTATAAAAATTCGAATTATTTTTTATTTTATTAAGCAAATTTTTTTCAATTGACATGATAGCCAAATCGGAAAATCTCTGCTCTTTTTGGCAGTTTCGCACATACGTTGGAATGCGTTTTAAAGCAGAAAATGACCGCTCAGCTGAAGCTACTGAAATGGGGAGGGTCAGAATTAAACTGCAAAGAGTCGAAACTTGAGAAAATGCGTCTTTCAAAGACGTATTCTGGAGCTGTAAAAAAAGCTCATAGGTGTCCAATTTATTTAACGACGCTGACGTAAATGAGACTTTAAGTTCATTTTTCAACGCGGTAAAATCAAAAATTCCCGGAAAGTTCGCTGTCAAAGAGGAAACTTTTTCAGTTGGAAATGATTGGTTGTATTGAAGATACTTTGATTTATTAAGTAAATCAATAAATACAAGCTGAGAAAAAGATCGGTACCTTTGAGTAATTTGAGCTTTGACTTTATCTATAATCGAGGAAAAAATACGCTTGTACGCCGTTTTGGGATCCGTGTCAGTACTTATTCGGCGCCGTCGCCGCGGCGGCTCACAGATTTGTTCAATGCTGTGGAAAATGGTATCAAACAAATTAATAAACTCTTCCGAAATACACCGTTCAAAAGAATCGATTTCGCGCTTTGCCACTTCAATGTCTACTTGCTTACTTTGAAGCAAAGCAAAAAGAACGTCTGTCTTTTCGAAAATGTCTGAGAAAACACGCAATAAGAAGCAAAATTGCATGTCTTCCAGTTTGTGTAACAAGCACTCGGACATTGAAATTGATTCGCTGTCCCATGATTCCGGTGAATCTAAAATACAATTCAAAGTTACGATCATGTCGGTTCTGCAGTTGAAAATTACGTTAATTATTCGCGAGTGATAATGCCATCGCGTTTCTGCTACCCCCGGCATACGACGATGAGCAACTTCTTTCAGAAGATTCGATATTTTAGAAGATTTAATAAAAAAGCGTACGATACTGTTAATATGACCAAAAAAAGCTTTTAATTCGGGTACGAATTCAAGAGACCGACTCAAGACTAAGTTCAAAATGTGAGCATAGCATGGAATAAACATCGCCATGGGACAGATTTCACGAACTTTAGTTTGTACACCACCGTGCTCTCCAGACATAACTGCCGCACCATCGTAAGACTGTCCAATTAATTTATCTTTACAACGAAAGTCATCGAGAATACCGAGTAACATGGTGGTCAAAATGTCGGCATTTCGACCACCACGTACGTCATAGAAGCCCAGAAATCGCTCTTCAATTCCACTGCTGGACAAGTACCGCATTATAACAGTCAACTGTTCCCTGTGACTGACGTCCGGCGTTTCGTCGATCATAACCGATACAAATGAAGCTGAATTTATTTCCGACTTTATCTCGTCACGCATAGAAGACGCGATACAATGAATTAAGTCATTTTGGATGTCACTATGTCACTTGAAAGTTCTGAAAATACAGAATTTTGGGTCGAGGAACATTGCTCCAAATGAGAATCAAGGACTGTATCGTACTTGCACAAATAATTTAACGTTTCAATGTAATTTCCGCGATTGTCCGAATCTGCTCTTTCATTGTGACCGCGAAATGGTAATTCTTGCTTCCCCAAAAGAATGACCGTGTCAATAAAACGTTTCATTAACTCGCGATTACGGTCAACTTTTCTGTTATGTACATCAAAAGCGTTGGAAAAAAATGACTCGATTCTGCCATTATTTCCAAATTCGTGGAGTAACAAGCAGCTGCGGATGTGTTTTTCAGTCTGAATGTGTTTTTTGGCTGAGTTAGACAAATTATTAATATCCGTAAAACCCGTACTGCTCCAAACAGATTTCGAATCAGAAAATAACAAACACGGAAAGCAAAACATTTTGTTCAGTTTGCAACTGCCTGTCATCCATGTATATTTATCATATAACGACGCGTGAAAATGTTTAAAAAATCCATCTCGCCTTTTGCAATCAATAATCATGTGTGGGAGTGCTCGACCTAACTGAATAACATGCTTCTTGTATGCATAACTTAGTTTTGAAAATGAAGTTTCTTTTGTAGTCTAGTTGGTCAGGTAGTCAGTTGAGCAGCACTCTATATGAATTAAAGCCATAATAACAAACAAAATCCACAGTATTTAACCAAATCTGCGATTAAATTACCTTACAGAATCAGTCACAGTTTAAATAACACAAATATTAAAATATAACAAACGAAAAACTCACGCACCAGTGGTATAGAAACACATACTAACAATAATTTATTTTCAACCAAACGAAATGGAACACGAAAATATGCCAAAATAAAAAGAATATGACTTGCGAAGGATTTCATTATAACGCTAATTCTTTTTAATTTGGTCGTGTTTCCTTTCTCGTAGTGGCGTGGTTTCTTTGTCTCTTTCTAATAGAGGAGAGGAGAGAACTGCAAGCCGTTTGGCATTAGCCTATATTTTATCAAGTTGTACGGACGGTTAGCGAGCATTAGAAAGAGATGGTCTGACACGCTCTGTCTCTTTTCGCCTCATAGTAAAACGTTGACCCAAGTAAGCTATAATTCGTCGAGTTGCCAGTAAGTGATGTTAAGAACTCGAGTCGTTGAGTCCTAATTCAATAGACTCGACTTAATTTTACAAGACTCAGTGAACTAACTGAACTCGGAGTCTTGAGTCGAGCCGAGCTTCAGTCTTTTCATAAAGACTCGAGCGCTAAAATAGAACTCGAGCTTTAAAAAGAGCTCGAGTCTTAAATAGAGCTCGAGTCTTAAATAGAGCTGGAGTCTTAAAAAAGCTTTAGTCTTAAAAGAGTTCGAGTCTTATGTCTACAACGTATTAAGGTTAAATAATGTTAACAGTTGCAGGGTAATCCAAAGGTTTAATAAATAGATTTACGAGTACGTCAATTTTTTCAAAATTACCAGATTATTCTGTCCTTTATTATACATACTTATAATGACATCGGGTCAATTTTGATACATACATATTATAGATAAATAGGGATGTATCCAAGGTATGAAAATCAAAAAAATAATTAGTCCGTCTTATAGATATCAAATAAAATTAACACCCGTATTTTTTATTTTGTCGAAATTACCAAAAACTACTGAGATATAGCGTATTAAAGTTACGGAGTGGGGGCTAATTACATCAGGCCGTGGTATATTTTGCACCACGGCGTGACGTCATGCGACATTTCAAATCAATATATCTTCCTAAATATTTGAATGAAAGAAAAAATAAAAAATACGTGTTCTATATTTTTTTATAAAACTATCTGATGGACACTAAACTATTTTTTAGGATACAACCCAATTGGACCCAGAAACAGAACAAATAACCACTAACCACTGGGCCACGGAGGCTTCATTTAACTTATGTATTTTCTTCTGCCGCTTGCCTGTTATTGAAATAATAATAATAGAAACAGTACTTCACTTAGGCCCATGTATATTAATAAATAATATTGAAATTATCTCTTAGTGTGTAATACTTTATTTTCTTATTTCCTTATTCTACAATTAAGTTTTAGATATCAAGTAAAATGGTATAGTTTCATAATTTTCGAAGACTTATTCTGGTACATATCTATTCAGAATCGGAAAAACTAGGTAAACTAGTATCTCTTAAACTATCTTCCTCTCGTACTTTGAGTATAAATGTTAATATCCTGGAGTAAGTCATAGTGCGTTTTATTTCGGGTACTCGATCCATCTCAAATGCTATCAGTTTAGCAAATTCTTGATTCCTTGGGTCACTCGGTTGTTCTGAACCAAAATCAATATCTTTTAGTAAATTTGTACGAGCTCGTACCTCACACGAGTCCCAGCGATTTCTTTGATACACATTGGAATCTATGATATCTTCATGTTTTACCTGCGTTTGTTTATCGACTTTTACTGAAGTTGTTGATCCTGATAATTTTCTCTTTTTTTACCCGACTACGGCAAAGCAAAAGGAGGGTTATGATTTTGACAGGCTATGTATGTATGTATGTATGTATGTATGTATGTATGTATGTATGTTCATCTGTTCCCTCGTAACTTCTAAACTACTTATTCGAATTCGATAAATAACATATCATTAGAAGCGTCTTAATTGTCTGCTGGTTATAGGCTATATGGAGTTTCACAAAATCTAACGTGGCGCCCTCTAGCGGACAAAATATACAGAGTAAAAAAATAAAGTTAAGATAAATATGCCGTGTTTGGTATCATTTGAAAGGGCTTAACTTGTACATTTTAAATATATATATATTACTAGCATTTGCTTGTGACTTTACCTGTATTCATGGGCTGATTGCATATAATTCACATCTTTTCGTTCATAGATAGCTTCTTTACTACTTATCAGAATAAGACCACTGCAGAACCATTAGAAGGGCCTTGATATTCTGTTGGTTATGAGCTATAAAGCTTGTCACCAAATTTAGTATTACGCCCTCTAGTGGACAAAAAGTTCTATGTTAATATAAAATTAAAATAAATATACCGTATTTGGTATCATCTGAAAGAGCTTCACGAGTACTTTATGTTTGTACATAATCCCTAGTAATGCTTCGTAGAAATTTGAATGTAAACCAGGGTTTGGTAAACGGAGCGATGGGAGTGGTGAAGGCCTTCGAATGGCCTGCTCTTCGGCGCGATCAGTTGGAACAGGAGAACAGCCAAGCGCTGTTCTCATACAATTTGACGACGCATCCATAAAAGCAGATACTAACGGACTTATCAAAATCGAGCCTTGCCTCACTGAATTTGACGGCTTGAGGGGTTCTGGGCAAATTCAGCGTAAAATGCTCCCGCTGATTCTTTCTTGGGGTTGTACTGTACATAAATTACAAGGTTGTACTCTAGATAAAAAAGTTACAGATCTAGGAAAGTCATTGTTTGCTAAAGGACAGGCCTATGTCGCTCTCAGTAGAGTTAAAACCATAGAGGGATTATTTATAAGTGCCTTGGATCATAATAAATTACTTAAAAATCCACATGACAGTCGATCGTTAGCAGAATTAGATAGATTAAGAAATCTTCCCAGGTCCTCTTAATATAAGTTTTTTTTTTTTAATAATTATAAACTAGCGCTTGACTGCAATCCCGCCTGATGGTAAGCAGTGACGCAATCCTTGATGCCTGCGCACTAGTTTATTAAGCCTATTCACTTAAAAAACTTAGGAATAGCAAGGATGACGGCAGTTGAGCCAGGTGATGCAATGTTTCCGTGTGCAGTTTCTGGCCTGCCATCGGACGCGTCCCCAGGTGGCGGATAGGGGAACGGCCCCCAGATATGGGGGTTACCGGTTTACCGGCGCGGACCAAAACCAGATGCGGGGACCGCTTCGGCGGTCACACGTGCGGCGGGTCGGCCACCACTCGAGGTGGCTGACGTGACCCGAACTCCGGGTCACCGTCGGGCAACCCGGTCTCCTCATTGAGAGGAGCTGGGGGCCCCGTTTGCCTCCGGGCAAACGAGTGGGGCTAAGAGGAAGGACACCTCGCTAAAAAACCCTTGGCTGCTGCGTCTTCTCGCACAAAAAGACGTACCCAGCCCGGCCCCTCCCTGTGGAGTGGAGGGACCACTGTGGGCCCGCCCTAGGCGGGAATCGCCGGCGGGGGATTGGTAGTTAGGCTGTGCCATTTTCCCATGACCCCGCCACTCAGGCGATGTCGTTGTGCCGCTGTGGGTTTAGTGGGTATTCCCGGCTTCGGCTGGGCGAGTCCCACACACGCCCTCCGGGGTATGGTGCGTAAATGCATTACCACAGCGATCCAAGACCAACACGACCAACCATGCTGCGCCAGAGGGAGATTGATCTGGAGACTCTCCACGACCAAACTCCCGACACAACAACATTTGGCGCATCGTACTCGCCACACAACGCAACACAAAGTGCTCAGACGCGTCCTCCGTACGGCTTCACCAGACATCATGCTGGAACACCACGAATCGCTTGGCGGCAAGACTGTCTGGTGGGTGGTAACTTCTGCCGGCAGCCGATGTTATGGCCTACCACCGTTAGAAAAACATCCAATCTATTTATACTAACGGCCTCATCCACTAATTCATGACCCATTCGGTGCCATCGACGCAAATGTGCGTCGCTACTACGAAAAACCGGGAGCTTCATACGGGGAAACCGTTGCTATACGCGCTACGCTTCAAGCGCTACGAAATAGTAAAATAGGACATCTCTACATATTACTATACGCCGATACATAAGTCAAAAGAGATGTCGTATGTTAACTACCTAGTTTTTAGTTCGTCAATTTAACTTTTATTAATATTATGCGCCACAAATACACTTTAACACCAAAATAGTACAAATAATAAAAAGTTAAAAAACTAAAACCCAACTACGACAAAAAACGACGCTGAAAAAGTATAAAAC
This sequence comes from Sesamia nonagrioides, assembly GCA_017933935.1. Classification (NCBI taxonomy): domain Eukaryota; kingdom Metazoa; phylum Arthropoda; class Insecta; order Lepidoptera; family Noctuidae; genus Sesamia; species Sesamia nonagrioides. The sequence goes on along the minus strand of JADWQK010002157.1, from coordinate 78,248 downwards.
AAGATTTTCAGAATACTGAACTGAACAAAGTTGCTAATATAGTTGCAAGTAAATACAGTAGACTCTACCAAGATGCCTTCGTTGTAAATTGACAATAATGTCTTACGATACTATTCTGAAGTATGCAATATTCACTATTTAGAGATAAATTTTCATGTTTGGAAAGGCGTAGTCACACGTTACATATACCTACCGTAGCACTTTCATAACGTGTGACTGCGGTTTTCCAAACATGAAAATTTATCTCTAAATAGTGAATATTGCATACTTCAGAATAGTATCGTAAGACATTATTGTCAATTTACAACGAAGGCATCTTGGTAGAGTCTACTATGTCCATTTACTTGCAACTATATTAGCAACTTTGTTCAGTTCAGTATTCTGTAAATCTTGTTTTATATTTTTCAGCGTCGTTTTTTGTCGTAGTTGGGTTTTAGTTTTTTAACTTTTTATTATTCCTGATACAATCCTGTCAAAATAATCGGAGAAGTAGATCGTTCACTATCAGCACTGGACATTATGGTAAAAATATTTACGCACCACGTTTGAAAGCAGTCACTTGTAATAAAAGAACTATGACACGGGAATTTGTGGATTAAAGTTTCCTTGTATTATAGTAATACTCGTAGTTACCTACAATAATTAATTATTATGGTGACTAGGTACCTATGTGATGCAGTCACTTTAGTTTAGTTTACTTCCTTTGCATGAAGGTACAATGATTTAACATTTTGTTATAATACCCTTAATATATATATTTTTTTTTTTATATTATGGTTAATGTGGGTATCAGTAGGTACGAGTACATAATCGGTTTGTATGTTAGGAAACTTCATATTATATTTATATCAGCTAGTGTAGTAGATCATTTATACCCTGTTGGTTAAGATTGTAGTTTTCCTGTGTAGTGTGTGTGTCTATTGTATCAAGTAATTACTATGGAGTCAGTGGAAGAACAAGCCAGTACTTCATTTTGCTAGATTTCCAGTACTGATTCGCCGACTGCAATGATTGTAGACTCGAATTCGGTGCGTAAACGTTCAAAAGCTATTAAGATTACACATTATAATAAGACGTCATTGTATTATGAATGCAAACAATGTAAGAAACATTTTTCACTTAAAACATCGCATACGATTTTAAAAAGACATGTTACTAATCACGATACACCACTCAATGAAGAAACAAATAAAAGAAACAGAACGAGTAAGTACTCTGTATATGATAAGTTGATCGTAAATTTTGTAGTACGCGGTGCTCACTCTCATATTATTGTGGAAGAAGAACACTTTATTAAAATGATAAAAGGATTACAGCCTAATTACCCAGGTATAACTCGCCAGCATTTAAATCAGAACATACATACACTTTTTACGAACACAAAAAATCAATTAATGGAATGTATAAAGTCTATAAGTAAATTGTCCGTAACATTTGATTTTTGGACGTCAGTGACGAACAAACCGTATATTGTTATTACAGCCCATTTTGTTCATGAATCAAAAATGCAGTCTATTATATTAGACTTTGATCTTATACCTTTTCCACATACAAGTAGTGAAATATGAATAAAAATTACGGAAATTTTTGACTGTTATGGATTGCAAAATAAAGTTATGTCTATAACAACAGATAACGAGGCCACCAATATAAAGACTATGCAGTTGTTACAACTATTTCACAGCGATTATGAAAACGTTTTACACACCAGATGCTTAGCGCACATATTGAATCTTAGCGTTAAAAAAGGACTAGAGAAATTAAATAATGTTGTGTCAGATATATCAAAACTAGTAAACTTTATAAATTTTTCACCAAAGAAGAAACAGTTGTTTTTTGATATTTGTGATTTGTTGAAAATATCACGATTAACACTACTTAGAGAAATGCACATACGATGGAACTCCACATTTTTAATGTTGGAACGCGCCTATAATATGCGGCTTGTATTAGATCATATGTGCAAACATTTAGAGGAATTCAAGAAGTATCTAATTGAGGATTGGGGCAAAGTAAAAAACTTGATTGATTTTTTAAAACCTTATTACGATGCAACTATTTTACTTTCAAAATCAAAATACCCTAGCTTGGTATACGTTATACCTGTAGTTGATGTGCTGTTGGACCAAATTTCACAGAATTACGACGACGACAATTTTTTGAGTGCTTGTGCACATGCTATGGCTGACAAATTAAATCAATACATACCAGTATTACGTTCACAATATGCAAAATTTGCAGTTATTTTGGACCCCCGTTTAAAAAAACCATTATTTTTCCGAAAAACAGGAACATGAGCCGCTTGAGTTGTTGACAACATTTTATCAACAAAATACTGTCAACGTTGTGACAGAAATGAACAGTCACAAGCAGAAGACAATTCTAGGAAAAGTATTTTTTCGACAATTTATGAAAACAAAAAAAATATTACGGATGAACTCCAAGAATATTTATGTATGCAAGTAGAATCAGAAGATACTGATATTATATTTTGGTGGACAAAGCAAATTAATACATTGCCACAGCTTCAGAAATTAGCATTTCATATACTTAGTATTCCAGCAACAAGTGTGCCGAGCGAACAAGCATTTTCAAAATCCGGTAATTTAATCACAAAAAGAAGAAACAGACTTGGTAATAAAACCATTCAAGCTTCCATGTGCCTTGCATCGTGGCTAGACTTTTTTAATACAACATTTTAATAATATAAATATTAGTAAGTACATATAAATTAATGAGACTGTCTTATTATTTTTTGATGATTACAATTATTTTTTATGATTAAAATTATTTTTCCTATTAACGCTTTTATTTTTCAAAATACGCTTTACGAATATATCCCAGAAAAGTAATATTTTAATGCCTGATTTAATTAAAAAGGAACTCCTAACGGAATAGAACTCGAGCGCGACTCGCCCGTAAAAAGGACTCGAGCACTAAAGGAGACTCGAGTCTCAAATTGCGCTCAAGAGCTCATATGGACTCGAGTTCTCTAGTCTTGAGAGTTTTACTGTAATGAGTCGAGTCCTGTAATTTGTCAGTCGAGCTCAAAATTTAGGACTCAAAGACTCGAGTTCTTAACATCACTTCAATGTAATGTACGAAAAATTGAAGCGCTGATTAATTTACGACTATAAAATGAAATGTGATACTTAGGGTATTGCTAAGAATTACTATTGCTATTGTAAATCGCGCAGGCATTTAATTAATAATACTTTGTTAATGAAATAGAATGTAAATACTTTTGTATGAATATGGAACTGATTTTTGAAAGGTAACCCGGTGGGAATCGGCTTGTATGGACTCTTCGCCACTGCTCCGCTGGTTTGTAGCAGTAGACGTAATCTCCGCTGGTTCGTTGGTATGATGGTTCAAATGATGATTTGAATCACCTTGGTTTGTTGCTCGAAGGACCAAAAGATGTTGGGGTTTTTCGCCGTTGACGATACCCCAGAGTTGTTGTAGGTAATGAGTAACACTAAAACACCCAGTATTGAGCCGTACTTACTTGTTTATTTACACCTGACCGCGTGACGGAGGTATATTTACGACTGTTTTACATTGTGTTGAAGTTCATTCTATATACAATAGTATTTTGCTGTATGAGCATTATTGGCTCGTACAAAAAGTAATGAGTTTCTTATGCCTTCTGTTTATTTTAGAAAATGTTTATTGGTTTATTGCACAAAAGGATTTTAAATTAAAAATAATGACTATATTTACAGGTAGTAAAAAATAAAATTATCTTTGAATAATTAATATAAAATATATTATAAGGTATGAAAATATTTAAAGCATAGCAGTATCGTAATAATATTGTTTGAAGCGCAACTGTCGCAAAAATCAGCATAGCAGCGGAATGCAATTTGCTACTGGCTTATAAATTTTGTTATTATTTTGTGGTACGCCCTGCACTCACACAAATAGATATTGTCTCTCATTGGCCGGAAGGAGGGGGGCGGGATTTCTAACTAGCTGCGCTTTCGCACGAAATTTTTCTTAAATGGGCATGCTTAATTTTGGCCGACTGTACCTCTGGACGCATCTTTCTTCCCGTGTTGTTATATGATTCACCCTGAACCAAATTTATAATATGATCCGACAGGTTCAGCCAAAACTTCGTACAACTCAACAATCCAATGTCTTACAGATCGTATTGTTCCTTTTTCTTTGCATCAATGTCCTTTCCCACACCTCCAATCAATCACCGGTATCGTCGGCACCGCTTAACACGGGCTGGACTTCGCTACGCCTGGAGGATTCTCCTGTGGCGGCACTACAACTACAGTCATCAACCCAACTGAGGAAGAACTAAAATCACAAGTCTTACATCGCGCAAGCCAAGTTCTCCGCGACTTAGAACATATAATACAACATTCTGACAGAACTGTCAGGCAGTAGCCCACCGTCACAACACCCGTCCGATCGGAGGATCCTCCCTTGTCCTTGAACGTCAGCGCAACCTTCGTTCCTGCGAGGTTTGAAGACTTCTACAATCATACGCCTTCCTTGGCGACCCCGCAAGGAACATCACAGCCTTCGAGCAGCGTGACGTCATCAGCATCTTCAGCATCACCTCTTCCTCAAGTTTTCCAGTAGCGAGTCATCCAGCCAGCTAGCTTCACATGGGCATACCTGACCACCAGCATGTATATAACCTTGTGTCCGTTTGACTCTACAGCTATCTATTTTTTTTTTAATAGGCAGGTAAATTCAGTAATCTTAATTGTTTATTGTTTGTAATGATGACTGTCAAAAGTTCCTTTTAATAGCCTTTTCAAGTTACATGATGCCCACTTCTAATCAAAAAAGACAAAAACATGTATTTACATCTTTTTCTCGTCTGTTTTCAATTCTAATTTATATAAATAAAAGTGTTTGTAAAAAACCTACTTAAGGAATAAATATCCTTATTTTTGTAAATATTTTTTTTTAAATTACGTATTTTTATTCCCAAAATGTTTCTTGAACAGACAGATATTATAACTATTTAAGTTACTACTTAAATAATTATAATATCTGTCTGTTCAATTGTGTTCACAAACAACAATATCACTAGTATAAAATACATTCAACAAGCTTTTTCACTAGAAATAATTAAACACGACATATCCGTTAAAATAACTAGCCAGTTTTACCTGTGTAGGATCCCTTCTTACACATTCAGACATATCATCTTTCACATACAAACACACATACATATCGATACCGGTTTGTCGACATCATGATATCGATATGGCACTATCGACATGGCCCGTCCCTATTACCACTTAAGTATATAACTACATAATATACTCCGGCCGCCTGCGTGCGCGCAGGGGTCAAACCAGTCGTTTACCTACTACGACGCGGAACGCATGTCGCTCCCCTTAATTACCGCTTATGTATTTACAAGTGTTTATAATCTTGTTGCTTTTCGCTGTGACTTTCCTTTTCTACTTTTCTATATAACTTCTGTGCTAAAAACTATACTGTGCTGCTTGTGTACGTGCTATTCTAGCTATTGACTATCTTGTGCTTGCTTCTGCTTTTTCTACCCTTGTGCCTTCTAAACTGTTGGTGTTAATGTGTGTGATGAACGGACTTGAACAATACACTATTCGTAAACAGTGAGTCTAACTTTTATTTCCATCCACCCACGCCTACATTGGTGACCCCGTTATTGAACAATGTCGGTGGAAAAAGAATTTCAAGACGCTTTAGCACAACCACGCCCTACTAGTGATGGGGGAGAGTCGACAGAACATGTCGATGTTTTTCGTGTTGGCGTAAGAGTGCCTCCGTTCTGGGCGGAGGAGCCTGATATATGGTTTGCACAGATAGAAGGGCAATTCGCAATTTCAGGCATAACAAGTGACCTTACGAAATTCAATTATGTTATCGGTCACCTTGATAATCAGCACTCGAGGGAAGTTAAGGATATTATCGTGAATCCGCCGGCAAATGACAAATACGGAAAGCTGAAATCTGAGCTAATCAAAAGGTTGAGCGCTTCGAAGGAGAATAAAATTAAACAACTGCTGATGCATGAGGAGCTCGGAGATCGCAAACCATCGCAGTTTCTCCGTCACCTCTGCGACCTCGCAGGTCCTAGCGTTCCTGACGATTTCGTGAAGACGATCTGGATTAGTCGGCTTCCGCATGGTGTCCAGACAGTACTAGCTGGTCAAGCAACGACAACTCCGCTCGAAAATCTAGCAGATCTAGCTGACAGAGTTAACGATCTCGCTTCCACTACACCAAGAGTTACAGCAGTCAACGAGGTATCTGGGTCTGCTATCAATGACTTGGCGAAGGAAGTCTCGGAGCTCCGTAGGCAAGTGCAGAGCCTGTTATCGGAGAGACGCAGTAGACCGCGTTCACGCTCGAACCGTTCCCATAATAGCCGGACTACGTCTAGGCAGCGATCACAGTCCAATTACCGCAAATTTCCGCTGTGCTGGTATCACGGCAAGTTTGGCGAGACAGCTACGAGGTGTATCCGCCCATGCGACTACAAAGCGGAAAACCTAAGGGGCGGTCGATAATGGCGACTGACGATTGCCCCTCATCTTCAACTGGTCGCCTGTTCGTCACGGACCGTTCTTCCAAGATGCAGTTCCTGATCGACACGGGTAGCGATCTCTGTGTCTTCCCAAGGTCCGCGCTGCGTGATCGTCGCTCCCAAACTAATTATAAATTGTGTGCTGCGAATGGTTCCAATATTGCCACTTACGGTTATCTACATTTAGATTTGGATTTTGGTTTACGTAGGAGTTTTGTGTGGCGCTTTATTGTCGCGGACGTAACTAAACCAATAATTGGAGTAGATTTTTTAAATTATTACAATCTAATTGTGGATTGCCGTAATAAAAAATTAATTGATAATTTGACTTCTGTTACAGCCATTGCTACTGTAGCAAACTGTGACAGTGTACACTCTGTAAAAGTGGTAACAGGTGAGTCACGCTACCATAAAATATTGGACGAGTTTCCCGAAATCACTCGACCAGCCGGTATCCACCACACTGTACCTCACAACACTGTACATCACATACACACGACACCAGGCCCACCAGTTGCTTCACCACCTCGTCGCTTGGCTCCAGACAAGCTTAAAATAGCTGAGAAAGAATTTCAAGCTATGTTATCCAATGGCACAGCTAGACCTTCCAACAGCCCATGGTCCTCTCCGCTTCATTTAGCGCCGAAAAAGGACAACGGATGGCGTCCCTGCGGTGATTATCGCAAATTGAATGCTCGCACCGTGCCTGACAGGTATCCGATCAAGCATATTCATGATTTCACTCATGACATTTCTGGTTGTTCTTTATTTTCTACTTTAGATCTAGAAAAAGCCTACAATCAGATCCCTGTCAGTTGCGAGGATATCCCAAAAACTGCAATAACGACACCCTTCGGCCTCTTCGAATTTCCATACATGACGTTTGGTTTGCGAAATGCGGGTCAAACTTTTCAACGTTTTGTTGACGAGATGACAAGAGGACTCGACAACGTCTATTGTTATCTAGACGACTTTATCATTTACTCACGTAGCCCTGAAGATCATGAGACCCATCTGCGCCAAGTATTTGAAAGGATGAAGAAGTATGGAATGTTGGTGAACACCTCCAAATGTGTTTTTGGTGCTACTGAGGTAAAGTTCCTAGGTTACATGATATCAGAACAAGGTTGCAGGCCTCTCGAAGCTAAGGTGCAAGCTGTGAGAGACTTCCCAGTTCCTAAGAACATGCGGCAGCTAAGAGCATTTTTAGGCATGCTGAACTTTTACAGGAGATTTCTTCCTCAAGCGGCTCAGATTCAAGCTCCACTGCATGCTTTACTTACAGGTTCGGTAAAAGGTTCCCAGCCAGTCAACCTCACGGGAGACGCCTTGACAGCTTTCCAAGCGTGTAAGGACAGCTTATCTAACGCAGCTCTTTTAGCACATCCCGATTGTACTGTACAACTTGCCCTCGTTACAGATGCCTCTGATAAGGCTCTCGGTGCGGTATTGCAACAGTACAAGGATGGCGCATGGCAGCCGTTAGCATTTTTCTCGAGAAAGCTGAGTCCATCACAGGTGAAATATTCGCCTTATGACAGGGAGCTTCTTGCCATCTATGAGGCCATTAAATATTTTAGATACATGCTCGAGGCCAGGCACTTTATTGTTTATACTGACCACAAGCCGATCAGTTTTGCTTTCCATGAAAGGAAAAATAACTGCTCGCCGAGGCAGTATAGACATTTAGATTTTATATCCCAGTTTACAACCGACATTCGACATATATCCGGCAAGGATAATGTGGTTGCCGATGCCTTGTCGCGGATCGAGGAACTGGCAGCGCCTGTTAGTTTTGAGGCATTGGCCGAGGGTCAAGTAACAGATCCTGAATTAAAAAAGCTCCTAAGTGAAGGTTCATCCCTTCACCTACAGAAGCTCACTGTCCCTGGAAGCTCAGTACCGATTTACTGCGACGTCAGTAACTCAACTTCCAGGCCTTTCGTACCACAACTTTTACGAAAACAAGTTTTTAAGAGCTTACATTCACTTAGCCACCCCGGGGCCAATGCCTCAGCACGAATGGTAGCCGAGCGATTTGTTTGGCCGGGTGTGAGGAAGGACTGCAGGGAGTGGGCGCGCGCTTGTTTGCAATGTCAGCGAGCAAAAGTCAACAGGCACGTTACTGCACCCCTTGGCACCTTTAATCTACCTCGCGCCCGATTCAAGCAGATCCATATCGACTTGGTTGGACCTCTTCCTGTTTCACAGGGTTATAGGTACTGTCTGACAGCTGTGGATCGCTTTACACGGTGGCCAGAAGCAATACCGATTGCAGATATTACTGCAGAAACCGTCGCGAAGGCCCTTTTGTCGACCTGGGTAGCTCGTTTTGGTTGCCCCACGGTTATTACAACCGATCAGGGTCGTCAATTCGAATCAGCCTTGTTTCAGTCTTTGTCTAAACTGGTTGGTTTCGAACATAAACGGACAACTGCTTACCATCCAGCATCTAACGGTTTAGTTGAGCGATTTCATCGCCAACTTAAAGCTGCCATCGTCTGTCATGCGAATGACAGGTGGACAGAATCGTTGCCGTGGGTATTACTGGGCATACGAACCGCATTTAAAGAAGACTTACAGGCTTCGTCGGCTGAGCTCTTATATGGCGAACCCCTAAGACTTCCTGGCGAGTTCTTTGATCCAACGGTCACTGGTAGCACAGACTTATCGGATTTTTCTGCTAGGCTCAGAAATTTCGCTGATAAACTGCGACCGGTACCTACCGCCCGTCATGGTAAGCATAAGGTTTTCGTTTTTAAAGACCTTAGAACCTGTGACTTCGTCTTTCTCCGTGAAGATGCGTCACGAGGTTCACTCCAACCTGCCTACACCGGGCCGCATAAAGTACTCGTCAGGGGGGATAAAGTTTTTAAAATTCTTTATAAAAACAAGGAAATGACGGTCACCATAAATCGTTTAAAACCCGCCTTTATCTTGTCTGTCCAGCACCCCTATGCTGAACCTGAAGATGCACAAAACTACGTGACTCGATCTGGTCGTCACGTCAGGTTTCCTAATTATTATCGCCCGTGACGGTCTCTGGTGGGGGGTGGTGTAGGATCCCTTCTTACACATTCAGACATACCATCTTTCACATACAAACACACATACATATCGATACCGGTTTGTCGACATCATGATATCGATATGGCACTATCGACATGGCCCGTCCCTATTACCACTTAAGTATATAACTACATAATATACTCCGGCCGCCTGCGTGCGCGCAGGGGTCAAACCAGTCGTTTACCTACTACGACGCGGAACGCATGTCGCTCCCCTTAATTACCGCTTATGTATTTACAAGTGTTTATAATCTTGTTGCTTTTCGCTGTGACTTTCCTTTTCTACTTTTCTATATAACTTCTGTGCTAAAAACTATACTGTGCTGCTTGTGTACGTGCTATTCTAGCTATTGACTATCTTGTGCTTGCTTCTGCTTTTTCTACCCTTGTGCCTTCTAAACTGTTGGTGTTAATGTGTGTGATGAACGGACTTGAACAATACACTATTCGTAAACAGTGAGTCTAACTTTTATTTCCATCCACCCACGCCTACACCTGAGTAAAACTCACCCTGAGGTGATTACTCACAGTGATTCCCACTACAAAGATATACTGCCTATATGAAAATAACGTACTTACATGAATGCTAACATATATACCTACATACATAGAAGTGAGCTGTTATCTTAACTGGGGAATTTAGAAGAGTTAGTAATACCTACTTCTTTTGGACAACCGTAGAAGAAACCAGCTGTATTAACCATTTGATATACTTACATGTTGCTATTATGATTGTGCCTGCAGCACATTTCCTTTTTTAGTACGATGAGATCACAAGACTCTCGTTACTCAATTACAGATAGGTAGATTTATAAGTCAGTCGACCAAATACCTCTGTACAGATTGTATGTCTTTCAAATATAAATAGTTATGTGTTTATGGAGTTTTATTGAAGGAGCCTTAGAACACAACTTACACTAATATAAGAGGACACAACACTGGTGACCCCGACGTGATCACAGACTCAAAAGAAAGCTCAGCGACGCGCAACAGAAGTATAGCACCTTTGATCGTGAATTGCTTGCGATCTACATGGCTATTAAACATTTCCGATATTTGGTAGAAGGAAGACCGTTAACCGTGTACACAGATCATAAACCACTTGTGTATGCATTTCAAAACAACAGTATTGGCAAACATGATACACCCAGAAGGTTGAGGCATTTAGACTTCATATTACAGTTTTGTGTGGTACTAGAGTTCATTAGTGGAGCCGATAACATCGTGGCTGATACCCTATCGAGAATTTCATCTTTATGCACTCCATCACCCATTAATTATGAAAAATTGTCGCATGCCCAAGAAACAGACCAGGAACTGAAAATATTGATGAACGCCGATAATTTAAGTTTTAAAAGAATGTTATTGACAGATAATAATATTTCAATATACTGCGAAGTATCGACAGATAAGGCACGACCATATTTGCCTGCCGAGTTTCGTATGACAGCTTATAAAGCGATTCACGGAATCGGCCACCCAGGAATAAGGACAACAAGAAAGATGATAGCCGATCGCTATTTTTGGAAAGGCATGAACAAAGATGTCTCTGCATGGGCTAAGGCATGCCTAGAGTGTCAGAGGTCTAAGGTTCAACGACACACTATTTCACCCGTTGGTACTTTTGAGAAAAGTAATCGGTTCGAGCACGTGCATGTCGATATTGTTGGTCCATTAAGTTACTGTAAAGGTTATAGATATTTAGTGACGATGTTAGATAGGGCAACGGGATGGCCCGAGGCACATCCAGTTAAGGACATAACCGCAGAAACTGTTGCTGAAATTATTTATTCAGGGTGGATCGCTAGATTCGGGTGTCCACTAAGAATAACAACAGATCAAGGACGACAATTTGAGTCCAATCTATTCGCATTACTTTCAAAACGCATGGGTATCAGTAAGCTGAGAACTACTGCTTATCATCCACAGTCTAATGGCGCAGTTGAACGTTGGCACCGATCGCTAAAAACTGCTTTAATGTGTAGAGGAAACACAATAGATTGGGTGAACGAATTACCCTCTGTACTGTTAGGATTAAGGGCTACGTTACGAGACGATACAAAGGTCAGCGCTGCAGAGTTGGTGTACGGCGAAGTGTTGCGTTTACCTGGAGATTTCTTTTCGCTGTCAAAGCTTGAAGTCTCTGAGAACGATACATTTGTGCAAGAACTACGACAAAGGATCCGGAAAATATCATCCGTTCCGAGACGGGAGTTGAAACAAGGCCAAATATTTGTGCATCCAGAATTAAAGAACTGCAGTCAAGTTTTTATACGTTGTGACCAAGTTTCGAAGCCTTTGACTGCACCATATTCTGGTCCCTATCAAGTTTTAGAAAAATATGACAAATATTTCAAGATATTATGTAATGGTGTAAAGAAAAATATAAGTATAGATCGCCTTAAACCAGCCTTTGTAATAGAAAGTGACGCGTGTCAAGATTTATCTATTCCTAAAAAGGAAGAAACAAACCCAAATAACGAAAAACGAACAAGATCGGGTCGCGTAATTAAACCGGTGGTTAGATTTAGCTCATGACCCGTACCTGTACGAAGTTATTCTACAACTTTTTAATTACTGTAACATGTGTGTACTGTGTTTGTGTAACTGTTTAGTTTTTCTAACTAGCTATTTAGAGGACAATTATTAAGTAGATCAATATTATTTAATGTAACCGTATGCGTTTTTACATATAAAATTGTATTGTTTTAGTACATTACGATATTAGTGCGTAATGATGGTTATAACATGCGAGGCGGAATTTCAGCCCGAGCCGAAGGCGAGGGTGTAATTGAGCCGAGCATGTTATAACCAATACGCACGTATATTGTACGACATTTTTAACACACTTGCGAGGAAACAGAAAAAAAGATAATCAGAATACAAGTACAAAAAAAAGAAAATTTGAGAAAAATGGCGCGAGGTTTATTTTCTGCCATAGCTGCGTGAAAATGTTGGCAAAGATGCTAGAGCATGCAGTCAAGTTTTTAAATTACCGAATAAACTGTTTTTTTTTTACAAATACTTATTTAAATACAAACAAATACAAATTTGTTTATTTCAAATAGGACATCAGTTATTTTAAATAAACTCAATCTGTGAATGCACACTGTTGCTTTTCCGCCATTAGTATTATTATTTGCCATTTCAAATATGGAACAGCGCGCTGCTCACTGGCTAGAGCCACGCGGCGGCGATCAGTTCCATAATTATTTGAAATGACAAATAATGCTGTTATGGAATTTGTATGGATTATAACTTAACTATTTGCTTTGATAACACACGCGTTTGTTATGGCCCGCTTTACATATTTAAAACCGGTGGGATTACATCAGCTTTACGAGCAAGGGTGTTAAAAAATCATATAAAGTGACCAGGTATGAAATGTAATCTTAATACTGTATTACCTAGAAAGTTATAGAAACAGACGCCAATTTTAAATTTTATAAAAAAAAATTGTCTAATTATTGTTAGGAATATTTTTTTTTTCTTTTATTTAAGGGGGGGAGCTATGTGCCTGCAGCACATTTCCTTTTTTAGTACGATGAGATCACAAGACTCTCGTTACTCAATTACAGATAGGTAGATTTATAAGTCAGTCGACCAAATACCTCTGTACAGATTGTATGTCTTTCAAATATAAATAGTTATGTGTTTATGGAGTTTTATTGAAGGAGCCTTAGAACACAACTTACACTAATATAAGAGGACACAACATGATCGTGGCAATAAAATTACGCTTGGATTGGCAGTCACGCTGACGGATACACATAACTAGCCTTCTTGCTTCTTGGTCCAAAAGAAACTCCCTGGTCCTGAATCCTAGTAAGTCTAAGTATATTGTGATGAGATCTAGAGATTATCTTAACAAAATGCTTGCTTGCAATCTGGACCTCAGAATTGATGGTTGCACTGTGGAAAGAGTCCTAGAGGCTCGGAATCTGGGTTTGATATTTGACGACCAGCTCCATTTTGAGGCACACATCAATGTGTGCCGGTGAGGCGGTGCGCAACTGCTTCTATCGACTCAAATTATTATACCGTATCCGTCCCTACTTAAGTGTGGATATGCGTGTCATGCTGTGTGAGTCACTATTATCAAAACTTAATTATGCTGACACTGTGTATGGGTCATGCATTCTTGGTAGAAGTGAGAGGCTAATTCAGCGGGTGCAGAATGCTTGTGCTAGGTTTTGCTACAATGTCCCACCACGTTCCCACATCACTCCTTTTTTAAATAAAGGAAATCTGATGAAAATGTCAGCACGTAGAAAGCTTCATCTGGCTACTCTTCTCTTTGGTACAATTATTTCCAGGAAACCAGAATATTTATATAATATACTGACCTGGTCACGCGACTTTAACAAGTTTAATACAAGAGCTTCCTCTTACCTAATGCTAGCCTCATCACATAAAACTGCTGCATTCCGTGGTAGTTTCAAATTCGCTGCCTCTCGTTGTTGGAACGACTTGCCACCTCCTTTTCGTGCTTTAAAGACGGTTGGTAGTTTTAGATCAAAATTCAAACAGTATTTACTTCAAATTCAAAAATATACCGAAGTTTGAACCTACCCCTGATTGCACGCGGCTGGCATTGGTGGTCCAAGCGTATGGCGGCGATTGTCTATTAATACTGTGTGTACTTCCTTGTATGGGTTAGCATGTCGGGTCACCCTCTGGTTTCCAGTTCCAGGGTCTCGTCTCTCACGAACTACTCACTGATGCAAAGATAAAACATCAACACATAACTGTTCGTAAAATTATGTATTTGGGCATTTTCAAACCAACTATGTGGTGATAATTATTATTGTTTTTTTTTATGTGAATTATTTGTTATTTGTAATTAGTAATGGTAATAGTTGATGGTATCAGGCAATGTGAATGTAAATCTAAAGTAACCTACAATGTAAACATTGACGCACGTTGGATTGGATGCGCGTGCGACGAAGCACAAACCACAGACACAATAGACAGAGAACAGTAAAACATCTTCATATAAACGAGCCGCTCTCGGTTTGAATGTATGCGTGCGCGCCGAGCGCCGTGTCGGTACGCGATTTCACGCACACGCTGGCATAATATAGGATGGTATAGGATGGCGGCAATACGGGCTGTGCCGCGTGACTGTGAGCACGCGCGTAAATTACATGACCGCTCGCGTTCGTCAATTCTCGCCGGCCACTTACCATAATATTAATTATTACGAGTATCATGACTTCAAAAGGGGGAAAAAAATATTGTAGTGTTTTCGGGTGCCTCAATAATGATTTCGCAAATCCGGACTTATCATTCTTCATACTTCCTACTGAACCAGAAATGTAAGTACAACTTAAATCTTATTAGAAAATGTGATATATGTATTGTTTGTTTCACAGTTTATTTGCTTTATTAAGAGCCTACCCGAGTCGCATTTTTCCATATAATTGTATTCCCAGATTTACTTCCTGACTACTATCTTTAAAGTTAAGTTTATTTTAAGAAGCCCAGTTTTACTATATAACAGAGGATTGAGTACGAAATATCGTTTAAGTAAACGTATTTGTCGAGAAATCAGTAATCAGAAATATTTTATTTGTGATACATAGGTACAGTGGTTAGGTATTCATATTTGAGGATAAAGTGCGCTATGATCAGCCTATTATAGGCATACAAATACAAAAAATAAAATAATAAAATTACATTATACAGATTACATTATAGGTAATAGGGATAATTAAAGTCAAAAAAAAAAAAATTTTTAAGTTAACGTCAAAACCATTCTGATTTAAATACAACATGGTCAAATAAGCAAATCCCATAATGTTATCATAATGAAGTCAAAACAATTGATCAAATATATGTCAAAATAATTTGGACTTAAATAATACAAAGTCAAAGAAAAAAAATTACAATTATACAATGTCAAGATTTGTCCAATAAAAAGTCCGATACACTATAATAACATTTTTGACACAACATACTTCTTAGTTTTACTTTAAATGAATTTACAGGCAATTTTTTTAGCTCTTTCGGTAATTTATTATATATAACTGGTGCCATGTGAAATAGACTTTTATACATTAAGGCAGTATTCGTTCTTGGAATACACAAACGACTTTCGTCCCTTTGGGTCCGATTGAGAGCTACAGATACTAAAGTAAACAAGTGAGGATTTTGTTTAACGAAAGCCGCTACTTCAAATACATATAGTGAGGGTAGTGGTAGAATGTTGTGCTTCTTAAAGAAAGGCACACAGCTCTCTGTTGACTTTAAACCAAACATAGCTCGAATGCAACGTTTCTGGGCTTTAAAGGCAATATCTTTGTCGCTGGAATTCCCCCAAAAAATTATGCCATATCTGAGAACAGATGCCACCAACCCATGATACGCAATTATAAGGGCACCGGAATTTATTTTATATGCATGTGTATGTAGAGCATAGGCAGATTTACTAACGTGTTTGCATAGTTGTTGAATATGTGGCTTCCAGGTCATTTTGTCATCAATATATAGGCCTAGAAATTTATAATTGTCTACTTCCTCTATTTTTTGCATGTTATAATTTATATTTAGGTTATTTGGTGCCGGTAAACGTTGTCTAAAGTACATTAATTTAGTTTTGCTTAAGTTGGCTTTAAGGTTATTGATATTAAGCCAATTCATGACTGAGTTCAATGTGTTGTTTATGTCATCTTCATAAGAACTTAGATCTTTACACTTAACAGTTACTGTACTGTCATCCGCAAAAAGAGTTACAGGATTATCAGTGGCATTGGGTAAGTCATTTATATACAATATAAAAAATAGTGGCCCCAAAACGGTTCCTTGAGGAACACCGTAATTTAGTTATAGTGTAATAAGGATAATTTCACAATAATCAATATTGCAAATTACTATTATTTTTTTTTTCTATTGTCTTATGTGTTGTTTGATCCAAATATGGCGTCTTAATCATAATATTAAGTTAATAAAATTATAGTAAAATGTGACCGACTAACGTTTAGGGTTGCGTAGAATTTTATTTATAACATTATAACCTTTAATCCCTCCGACGCGCGCGTCGACAACAGCAACGCGAGGTGCTCTTAATAGCGAGTAAGCGAGCGGCGCCTTTATAGCATTTGAGCTAGCTGTTGCTATCCGATTATATAAACAAATATTACACAGTACCCATATAAACAATCATTATAATTGTACCTCAGAAACTAATGAGGCTAAAAAGATTTTGCGGTTTTATTAAAGTAAGGTATCATTTGTTAAATATTATTAATATAATCTTAGCTTTACTAATGTCTACTTTTTCATAAGAACTACATATTTATTGTTTACGTTCTCATGTTTAATATCATTTAAGCATTAGTTATTAGCTTGTGAATATTATTGTGTTAGTGTTACATTTAAGTATTCATCACTTACAATCTTCTCTGACAAGAACCAGTTATATCGATTTCCCATATCACACATCACTTAAAATTTATCATTATTTACGAGCTTTAGAATATAATTTAGTGTTAAACTTAAGTAGTCTTAAAAATTTTGTCGGTATCAAATTTGTAACTAATAAAAAATAATAAATGTTATGTGAATAAAGGCTTTTTATTTTTACTAAATTCATAAATTGGTAAAATATTCAATCATAATATGCTTTTTTTCTTTAGATTTAGATCAAAGTGACAACCCTAGGGTTCAACGCAAGAGTAGGCAAATAACTCTGCGGGCGGCCTTAGATAATCTACTGTTCTCTGTCTACTGTGCCACAGACTATATTAGAAAATGCTGAATGTCAAACCGGAATCAGATGTATGTCATTTCGGACTTCGGAGGATGATATTCTCGTAGTTTTTATATAACCTGTATTTTATTTTTTATATACTTGTTTGTGTTGTTGAAATTGTACTCTCACCACTTACAATTGGATTTACTTTTTATATGTTTTTATTATTACGTTTTTATTTTTATTGCATTACCGGCTCGGTGCTACTTTTAATTGTTTGTTGCATCAGGTGACGTCTTTACGTCGACGCCGGCTGTCGCTGAAAACCAGCGCTGGGCTGTTTTTTGCATAGAGTCGCAGCATAATGCTGAGCGACAGCCGTTTTGCGTGGATATGACGCATGTTTCCCTCAACAATTTCTTATTTTTATGTTTTTGTAAACGCTTGCGTCATGTTTAATGCAAATAAATGTTTTTTCTTTTTCTTTTCTTTTCTTCTAACCTATATCACTTGAAATGACGTAAAAAATGTTAGGATATCCAAATCAAGCAAATAACCCACATACTTACACGGATCCTTATAAAACACAAGCGGCCGCCAGCGACGTCGTTCGCGTGGAGTTAATTATGCTCTGCTCCTATTGGTCGCAGCGTGAGTTATGTAGCCTAAAGCTTTCCTAGATTAATGGGCTGTCCAATGCAAAAAGAATTTTTCAAATTGGATCAGTAGTTCCTGAGATTAGCGCGTTCAAACAAACTCTTCAGCTTTATACATTAGTATAGATTACACTACTTTTTTTGGTAAATGATGTACCTAATAACTGTCCATTACGGTCAATATAATCTTCATATGAATACATCACATGTTATTGAAATGCGCTTAAAAATATCTTTATGTTTAAAAGAAATGAAGTTATTATTATAGGTTAGTGATAATGTTACAATAATCAAATTTAACGCCCTGTAATATTTCGTACTCAGCATAATAAAAAATCACATAGATACATAGGTACGCGTAATAATAATAATAGTCGTATCGGCCAATGGTTTGATAGCCAAGAGCCTCGACCAACATCTATTGAGGCTCTCGTTAGGCAGATGGATCAAGGGCCTGATTCAAAGGCCAGTACTCCTCGATACGGCCCGCATAGTGAGGAGGTTCCTGTCTCTGGAGCCCTAACCACCGGTAGCTTGGACCCTGCTCCAGTCATCGGTGGAACACTATTTTTGTATATTTTTGTATATTTTTAAATGTTTTTGTATGTTTTTTGTGTGTTTTGTATGTTTTTTGTGTGTTTTAAAAGAGTAGGGGAAGACCAAAGAAACGATGGATGGAATGTGTGAAGGATGATATGGCTAAGAAGGGGGTGACTGCCGAGATGGCTTCTGATAGGGATGCATGGAAGAAAAAACATGTTGCGCCGACCCCAAATAAATTGGGATAAGGGCAGGAGAATGATGTTTTTGTATGTTTTTTATATAAATATTTAAAAATAATAAGCGATATGTAGACACGGAATAATAATAATAATCTGGCAACACCGACGTCAATGTCAACATCTCCTTTGATAGCTATTCATATATAAATATATATAAAATTATTACAAGCATTTTACATATTTATATACACGTGGCATTCAAAACCAAATTCTTAAAACATAATATTATTTATAAATATCAAGAAAATAAAATAAAAAGAAAGCATGCAACAAGAAAAGCAAAATCAGTGACATCTGTCATGTCACCTGCACAGTCCAATATACAATAAAGATGAGAAAATTATCAAGATGTTGACAAGAGCAGCCACACGAAGAGCACGCCCACCACCTCCGGACTCGTCGCTCAGCTCCGCCTCGCCGCCGCCGGTCTCCAGCACCACTGTGAACGCTGTTAGGACACCGGGCGTGGTAGTTGCGTCGAGCTCGAGCGACGAGTATTTATCTCCGCCGACGTCGCCAACACCTGTACGTCGGCAGGGGAGAGGCCGGCCACCGAAGAGAAGGGACTTAGGGGCCATCCGGCCCCGAGCCGGGTCCCCGCTGCCGGTGGTTGTGTGCAGCGCATGAGATGGACTCAAACAATGAATGAGAACGTCATGCGCGCATATTACGGGGCTACAGAGGGGGGAATTAACCTCACTGCGTACCGTGAAAGGATGCTGTCTCTGTTTCAGGTACTGGAACCAACTGTCAACGTCTCGGTCCAACGACTGTCGGATCAGGTGCGGGTCATCCAACGCAATCACAGGTTGGACGGCATCACACTTGATAGGCTGCGCTCAGAGGTACTGAGCAACCAAATCGCCCCGACTCTGACACAGACTGCGGCACAAGCGTCAATTATTGATGCTGTTCCGCCGCGGTCCAATCGTGATGAAGAAGAGGATGATAGGGTTGAAACAGTAAGTAGCCAGTATAACGACGGACTGAGGAGCGCACTGGAGGATGTGTACTGCGACTATAGATCCACTCCAACCAACCTTAGACCCCGGTTACCACGGCCACCTATGCACAAAAAAAAAATAGGGCGCTGGTGTGTGCTTTGGACTCGCAGCTCAAGAATTTCTTAGAGAGCAACGAGGATTTCATTGATACACACTCGATCCTGTATTGCGCGGCTGTAGCGGCATGTCGATTAGCCAAAGTCAAGTTCCCAAATTGTGACGAAGCTACTCGACCAAAACTAGCCGTACCAGCCTGGCAACGTAGAATCGAGCGTCGTTTCGATGGGACCAGGGTACACATCGGCAAACTATACTGCTTCAGGGAGGGCAATACTAGACCACGAGTGATGCGCTTTGTGAGACAGGCATTCTCGGGGACTGGTATCAGCCCTCGAGAATAGCGCATCGACTTCCTGAAGCAGAAAGTTTGTGCATGGCCGAGCAGTATTCGGCGGTATAAGAAGCGAGTGGATCGATATACGCAGAATCGCATGTTCCAGAGCGATGAGAGGTGGGTATATAGAGCTTGGGAGCGACCTGAACAAAACGAGGCTGCATTCTGGCGTGGCATTTGGTCGGTATCCGTTTGTCACACTGAGGGTGACTGGACACAGGATGTCGAACAAGTGTGTGAAGCTATACCAGAAATGGATAACATCCTAATAACACCATTAGATATAGCCACAGCAGTCCGTTCGTTACCGAACTGGAAATCACCGGGACCGGACGGGCTGCATAACTTTTGGTTGAAATGGCTAAGTAGTTCACACACTTGTTTGGCATCTCAATTCCAGTCATCCTTAGAGTCTGATTCGCTACCCCAGTTCTTAACAACTGGAATTACCCACCTGCTCCACAAATCAGGTAGCACCGCGGAACCCAAAAATTATAGACCGATCACTTTTTTTTTTTTTTCCTTCTTTGGCAACTGAGCCGGTTTCGACTATTCTGCCAGTGTCACGTGGTAACGGCAGCAAATAAGGGCAGGCCGTCGAACTTTTCGCTTCGTGGTAGGTGTTAGTATAGCTGCATGGACACACACATGGGTTAGTAAGACAAAAACTCTAATTTACAGGGATACATGAGACAGCAATTAAACTAGTTTATACTATATACAGACTATTTACACACAAACTACGCACCTTTAGGGGAGAAGTGGGAAAGTAGGGTATGAAAATTAGTTGGGAGAGGGATGTTGAGTTTGGGAATTTTTGAATACAGGTCAAAAGATTTATTATTACGGGAGCAGGAAAAGAAAATATGGTCTAAAGTGCCATCGTCAAGACCGCACTCGCACCGGGAATTATCCCGGACGTGTATCTTTTTCAGGAACACTGGGCTACAACAATGTCCGAGTCTAAGTCTACCCAATGAGGAAACAGTTCTCTTCGACAATTTAGGGCATTTAGAAAACCAAGGCCTACGCTGAACCTCAGGCTGTATGGCAGCGTAGTAGATGCCCTTGGTTTTAGAAGTCGTCTTCCATGTTTCAGTCCACAAGTTAAATAACTTGGGTCTGGCACCACTCCGCAAATCGTAATTATGCGCTACGTAGTGCTTTTGATCAACCGGATTCGATGTGGCATACTTTGCTAACGAATCAGCGCACTCATTGCCAGCAACACCCGAGTGACCGGGGATCCAGGTTATCTCAACGTCCAAGCCGTTTTGGTAGCATTCAAATAACAAGTTCTTTATATCCATAATAATTTTACTATTAATTTTGCTATGTAATTGATTTTGTTTAAGGGCCTGAATACTACTACGAGAATCTGAAAAAATTACTGACCTTGTTATTTGATGGGATTTAATATAGTGTAAGGCTTCTAGAATACCAACACACTCTCCTGTAAAGACTGATGCTTCTGGTGGACATTGGAAAAGTAAGGCTATTTTAGAGTTTTGAAAATAAACTGCCACCCCAGTACATTCAGTTTCAGAAAATTTTGAAGCATCAGTGTAAAAGAAGTTCCATCCTTCCCAATAACGCTTGACAGCTGACTCGAAGTCCTCTCTAGCGCTTTGAGAATTCCTTAATATACCTAAACCTAAAACGACTTTTGGTTCATAATAAATCGACTCGTATGCGGCGGAGAAGACCGGAAGAGATGGGTATTGGCAGATAGGCACGGAGAGTCCTTTAAGCTCTCTATATCTATCTATCAATAGGGGAACTGTTTTATGGTTCCAATAGGAAGAATTATTAAAGGAGAGGTCAATTTGTTCTAAAATTGGGAGCAAGGGATGGGATGAGAGGAAAAATACTTTAGTTAAGAATCGATCTGCCAAATATTGTCTCCTAAGATGTAAGGGAGGGTCTGCACATTCCACCTGAAGCGCGTTTATGGGGGATGATTTCATAGCCCCGATCATAATTCTTAGACATTTGGACTGGATGCTATCTAGTTGCTTTAGCGCTTCTTTATTGCAAGGCTCAAGTAGGTAGCTGCAGTAATCCATAGCGCTTCTGGTCAGAGCATTATAGACCAGTTTAAGGGTGTAGGGGTGAGCTCCCCACCACACCCCAGCCAAAGCCTTAAGGACCGACACGGAACGTTCACATTTTTTGACCGTGTTGCTGATGTGATCAACCCCAGACAGCTTTGAGTCCAAGGTTACTCCCAGAAACCTAGCCTTATCTTCGACTGGAATGATTTGACCATTGACGCTTAAGTCAATGGGAGGAACAGAACGCTTGCGTGTAAAAATGACAGCTTTACTCTTTGGCGCACTTAAGGACAAACCA
Source organism: Sesamia nonagrioides (assembly GCA_017933935.1). Lineage (NCBI taxonomy): Eukaryota > Metazoa > Arthropoda > Insecta > Lepidoptera > Noctuidae > Sesamia > Sesamia nonagrioides. The sequence continues at coordinate 55,755 of JADWQK010002157.1, read as the reverse complement.
TTGTCAAGCAGCCATTGGTTTAATGAGGCCAGAGAGACATTCATTGAAAGGGCGGCATCCTGAATGGAACTGCCGCACACCATTAGTGCAATATCGTCAGCATACTGAAGGATCTTACAGTCGAAATTAAGGGAAGAGGGCAAGTCAGCTGTGTAGATATTATATAATGGGGGACTAAGAACTGATCCTTGAGGTAGTCCTCTCCAGACCGATCTTTGTTCAGAGTCACTCCCTGGTATTCTGAGTTGAATGGTGCGACTGGTAAAAATGCTACCAATGATGCGACAAATCCTAGCCGGGATTCTCAGCTCGTGCAACTTTTGCCTGAGATTAGGGAGGAGAACGGAATCATAGGCAGCTGATATATCCAGAAAGACAGCAACCACAGACTCATTCCTGCTAAGGGCCAGCCGGACCTCTGATGTGAGGATACCCACACTATCAGCTGTGCCCAGACCTTTCCTAAAGCCAAATTGAGTCGTTGGAAGCAGTCTCCTGTTTTCTACCAACCACACTAATCGGTTTTTAATTAAGTGTTCCAATAGTTTGATAAGTATGGACGATAGGGCAATGGGTCTGTATGAGCAATGATCATTCGGATCTTTGCCTGGTTTTAAAATCGGGATGACAACTTGAACCTTCCACTCTGTGGGAATGAAGCCAGAAGTAAAACAGAAATTAGCCAGGTCCAGGTAATATTTGTGAGTTTTTGGTCCGGCTTTAGAAATAAAGGAGTACGGGAATCCATCCACTCCCGGCGCGGAGTCCTTGACGTGGGAAAGCACAGCTTTCAACTCGTCCAAGCTGAACGGCATGTTCATTGGTTCTTCAATGTTGTCTGCATCATAGATGTCAACATTGATTTCCTCAAGACTTGGAACATAAGCCGGAGCGATTTTTGAAAAAAGCTGGTATCCCAGTTCTTCCGTGAGGTTGTTGGAAGAGGATGTAGGTGCTAAACTGCTCCTAAAACGTTTCACCTTTCGCCAAACCACCGAAACCGGGGTGGACGGAGCCAGCGAACTACAATATTTTGACCAACCTTCGCGTTTTTTCCTTTTTAGGAATTTCCTGGACTTGGCCAATATCCGTTTGAAGGCAATGAAGTTATCCAGGTTCATATTGCCATTGACTGTCTTTTCAGCCTCATTCCTGGCCCTGACCATGTCAGTGCACTCCCTATCCCACCATGGCGGGGGGGGGGAAGTTTACCAGAAAAGGGTTTTTTGGCCGGGAAACAATCATCAGCAGTGGAAGCAATGGTGGAGGAGAAGGATGAGAAACATTCCTGGGCGTTAGCTTGGTTAACTTCTGGGAGGGAGGATATTCTAAGGTCTAGAATTTTAGAATATAAACCCCAGTCTGCTGAGTTTAATTGGTGTTTTAAAAGAGGGGGAGGAACTTTAGCAGGAATGCTTTTGGAAGGAAACTCAATTATGATGGGGTAGTGATCACTTCCATAGGTCATATCCAAGCGACGCCAAATGAGAAGACTAGCTATATTGGATGAGCAGAATGTTAAGTCAACACAGCTACTATTTTGACCAGGTAGAGATCTACGAGTAGCACTACCATTGTTGATTAGGCAAAGATTGTGTTCATCCAATATATCCAGCAAGCCAATGCCAAAGTTATCACAAGTATCTGATCCCCAGCGGTAATGGTGACAATTGAAGTCGCCCATTACAAGTATTGGGCCACTAACATTGCATAACAAATTCTTAATTAGTGAAAGATACTGAAGTTGTGGGTGCGCAATATAAAAAGAAAAAATATTTATACCCTCAGCCTTCACAGCAACAACATTTATGTTATCGCCAACAAAGGTTAGAGGAATCTGAGAGAATGATACCTTGCTATTGATGAGCAAGGCACATCCTCCGTATCCATCAGATCTATCATCACGAACACTGGCGAAACATGGCAGCCTGAAATTGCTTCCAGGCAAAAGCCATGTCTCAGCAATGCCGCAGATTGATGGTTTATACCTATTAATTAAAAAAGAAAGATCAGGCTTCCTGGGAGTAATACTCCTCACGTTCCACTGGAGAAACGTTAGGGGATGGAATGTTGTGGATATAGTTTAGTATGGAGGTCAATTTTGATGCAACGTGGTCAGGTACAGAGTGAGAAGGGCTAGCAAGAGCAGACATTAGCATGTCTGTGATTAGATTTAGAATATCACTATATTTATCCTGCTGTCTGCGGAGGATTGGCTCTGGAGCTTCCAACGGAAGAGCACAGCCATTTTTGGATGGTGAAAAGGAGTAATTTTGGGAGAGGTTCAGATGGGTCCGTTTATCATAGCCGGGTGAAAGTGGGGTATGGGATTTTGGTTTTAAAAGAACCGTTTTCCGGTATGAATTTTGGGTCACTGGGATGGATTGGGGTTTATTCATAGTACCTTTGTTACGTGAGAAAGATTTGGAGACATCAGCATATGATCGGGAAACAGGTGGGAAGACCCGACTTGCCTCCGCATACGAGATAGATTTTTCTGCCATCAGAGCTTTGATGCTCTTCTGTCGGCCCAATTCAGGACAAGCACTGTCATTTGCGAAATGGTTGCCAGTACATGAAACACAGAGACTCAATTCACGGGTGACTTCACATCCATCACCTGGATGATCTTCACCGCACTTAAAACATCTTGGTTTCGATCTGCAGATGGTACGGGTATGGCCAAAGCGACAACAATTGTAGCACTGGACTGTTGGGTAGGTATATCTTTCAACCGGCAGAGCCGAGTAGAAGCTATACACACGCTTGGGTAGGATTTGTCCATCAAAGGTTATAACCACAGTCTGTGTGGGCTTCCACTCGGTCACACCGGCAGAAGACACCTTCCTACTCATTCGTCTTGCCTTGATGACAGGGCCACACCCCTCAGGAACCTGAATATTCTTAATTATCTCATCCTCCGACCATTCGACTGGAATATCTCTCACAATACCCATTCGTGTGATATTATATTGAGGAATGGCAGCCATGTAATTGTGCTGGGATAAAATCTTATTGTTGAGAAAACTGTTAGCATCCTGGTGAGACCTAAACTCAACTGACACACGATTTCTGCCTACACGTTTGATCCCATCGAGACGTACGTTCTTCACGTTATTTACCGTCAAAAACATACCAAACTTAATCGGTTGTAGCACAGTGCCTGAAGTTTGTTCGTCTTTTAATGAAACATTGACGATATACGGTGGGTTATCTTTGGCTGTGTATGAAAGCCTGCCTAATATGTTTTTTGCAATCTTAGATTTAATATTAGCAGAGACCGGGGGAGAACTAGCGGCCCTCTTACGACTATGGGTGTCCGTATCCATAGGATTGTCGATTGAGGTTATTTGTATTTGGGGTCATCCATAAAGTACGTCACACATAAAGGGGGGAGGGGGGTGTCGATAAAGTGTGACATGGTGTGACAAGGGGTGGGTGGGGTACTAAGTTTCGTGACATCACATTTCAAAATCTAATATACCTAGAGGTAGTAATCGCGTAATTTGAAATATTAATTATAAACTAAAAAACTTTTTTACAAAAAAACAACCGACTTCCAAAAACCACTACAAAGTGAAAAATAACTAATTTCGGAAGTCGGTGTCTTTGGTTTTGTATATTCGTTTTTGACACCGACTTCCGAAATTAGTTATTTTTCACTTTGTAGTGGTTTTTGGAAGTCGGTTGTTTTTTTGTAAAAAAGTTTTTATTTTATACTTTTTAGTTGTTAAAAGTACTATGTATTCAGTTGCATCCGAAAAGGACGTAATTTTATTTATTTTAATTTTTACCCGTATGTTCCCTCAACTGCCTATGGTCTTCATCATCAAATTTACTGCAGACTATTATTTTAACCCAATGGGTGCAAAGGTCTCATCAATATAAATGAATTAAGTCCAACCACAAAGTAACTACTGTAAACCGTTGAGGAGTTCCCGAAACTAGCCTTTGTCTTCATCATCAGAGCTCTTATGACAGTCACAACCCATCTAGGTGTAAAGTTCTTATCAATACAAATTGATCAAGCCCAAACACAAGGTAGCGGCTGTGAATTGTTGAAGAGTTCCTTGGACTGTCTCCCGGCTCCATCATCAGATCTACTCCAGACCTATATTAAATTGTAGTGCTTTTAAATACTTAATGAAAATACTAAGAAATGCACTAGTCGCCCCTACAATTTTTGAAAGTTCCCCTTTTTTCTCTGGTCTTCCACCATCAAACCCTGATATCCTTATCATGGGATCACCTTGGGAACGTCTTCTTTCCAACAGAAAAAGAATTATTAAAATCGGTTCATAAACGACGAAGTTATGCGCGAACAAACATAAAAAAAAAAAGCATATATACGGTCGAATTGAGTAACCTCCTCCTTTTTGAAGTCGGTTAAAAATATATCCAACTCTATCTTTGGGACAATACGGTTTAAATTGTTTTGTTTACGATATTTTAATTTAATAATTTTTCGATGTGAAATTGCAAAACATGTGACGTCACACTAGGGAGGGGGGGTCTCAGAAATGTGAACACCTGTGACAAGGACGGGGGAGGGCTCAAAAAATCATTAAATTCGTGTGACGTACTTTATGGATGGCCCCTTTCATGTGGAAGGGTTATTGTTAGTCCAGGAGAAAGATCAAATAGGTCCGGGTCCGGGGGATCAGGGGGCTTTTTGGAGGCCATTTTGAATTACGCTAGCCAAAATAAAATGAAAAATAAAACAATACAAAAAGACGATTACAACAAATAAAAACCAAACCTTACACTACACCCAATACACAAACACAATGAACACTTTCGATAGAGTTTCACAACAAAAGAATCACTATAATCGAAAATATTCAATAGCACTGACAAAAGCACGTGTTAAGCCTTTCACCCCTACCGAACGAAAAAAAAGACCGATCACTTGTTTACCAACGGTCTATAAAGTTCTTACATCCATTTTGAAAGCTAAAATAAACAATCATCTTGACAGCAACTCCATCATGTCTGTCTCTCAATATGGATGTAGCAGCGGGTCCCGTGGTACTAAGGAGCTACTAACCTCATAGAGACAATTTCTTCCTGTTTAAATTTCTGTAGTGTTCCCAAAAGTGATCCAAATATGCGTCTGTTGCGAGTCCTGGCCTGCTCATCGTCCCCCTGAGCACGTAATACAGCTGCCCTGGTGGGGAGTTCCCGTGAAACTGCTGAAGGCACTTTGGCCCTCTTGTTGCCAGGACCTTCATCTTCTCCGTCACTGTAATGTACTCTGGCTGATAACCTGCAATATGGTATGGTATGGCAGTTCTAGAAAATGGCCATATCACATTGTACTGGGATCGATCCATCATCACTGACAGAACTATTGTTGCCAATAAGCCTGATATAGTGATGGTGGATCGATCAGAGCGGCGTGCAATGATTGTTGACATAACCATCCCGCGTGATGAGAACCTCGTGAAAGCTGAGAAAGATAAACAAATCAAGTATCTTGACTTGGCTCACGAGGTTGTCGACATGTGGGAAGTGGATTCAGCAATCATTGTACCGATAGTCGTGACAGCCAATGGCTTAATAGCCAAGAGCCTCGACCAACACCTCAGGAGGCTCTCGTTAGGCAGCTGGATCAAGGGCTTGATTCAGAAAGCGGTACTGCTGGACACGGCTCGCATCGTCAGGAAGTTCCTCTCTCTGGAGCCCTGACCGCCGGTAGCTTGGACCCTGTTCCCGATACCGGTGGGCTACTATTTTGTATATTTTTAAATGTTTTTATGTGTTTATATAAATATTTAAAAATATCAATTATATGTATGTTAAATAAATAAACGAAATAATAATAATCATTTTATTTCAAGTAACACTGACTCATAAACAATTAATACACACAGTCACATTACACTACAACACTCAAATCAAAAATTTCAATACATTAAAAAACAAAATATTACAATATAAAATCAAAACATTATTAAATAAATCAATAAAAAGACATAATTACCATAACAATTAAGTCACATCAGCCAACCACATGCCGCTTACAACAGTGGGAGATGATGGAACAATCAAATCTTACCGCAAGCGCGGCCAACAAGCTGTTTGCGCTCCCCCGCACTCGCCGCACCAGCGACGCACTCCTCTTGCGCATAGTGGCGTGGAAGCAATCCACGCGCGCTTCCACAAACATAGCCGACGCACTGTAATAGTGGGGGAGCGCCAACAACATCCTGAACGCGTTGTTGAACTGAACACGTAGGGCGCTGTAATGGCTCGGGGATGATTATTTGTATATTTTGCATTTCTTTTTTCTTTGTTTGATTTGAGTTTCAACCCAAAACTAACAACAATGAATAAATATTGACTTGTATTTATACCAAAAATATTCCATTATCCCGAAACTTGCAAAAAAGTGAAAGTATTGATCTGCTCGAATGTACTTCACTCAGCCCACTAGCGCCCTCTTGCGCCGAAACTCAGTAACCAGTAGTTCACGCGCCGACGGATACTAACAAGAGGCTGCCGTTTTTTGTTTTGTGCAACAAATGATTATTATAAAGTTATTAGCCAGTGTTGTACAAAATAAATGCATGTAATCATCGCGTAAGGTATTAGTGTTATCACTGATGTAGTGAGATTGTGGTTTTTGTGAATAATTGTGAAGTTTTGTGACAAAAATGTTATGGATGACCTACGAAAAAACATAAGCAAAGGTAATAATTTTATATTTTCATCATGAAAACGTAATATAGGATTCGACATAATATGCTACAATCATGACCCATATTCTCAGCTTTGTTATGGTGTATAATTTATCATCAATACATAGTATAAAACAAAGTCGCTTTCGCTGTATGTCCGTATGTATGCTTAGATCTTTAAAACTACGCAACGGATTTTGACGCGGTTTTTTTTAATAGATAGAGTGATTCTTAAGGAAGGTTTGTATGTATAATAAATGCATAATATAGTAGAGAAACACTGAGAAATCTAAAAAGCGCGATAAAACCGAACTCCACGCGGGCGAAGCCGCGGGCGGAAAGCTAGTTACATATAAATAAGGAAAACACGAGTATTATCATGTTTTCTAACCTAAGTCGTAATGAAAAAAATATTTCAATCATTTCGCGATCACTTTGGGGATTCGCGAGCGCGGGAGGCCGTGCGCTCCAAAGGTTAATAAACACCAAAATATGCTAAATCCAATAAAAGTTATTAGCATTATCATCATCATCATTACAGCCGAAAGACGTCCACTGCTGGACATAGGCCTCCCCCAAGGTTCTCCACGACGACCGGTCCTGCGCCTCCCGCATCCATTAGCATTATAAACTCAAACAAATAATACAAAAATAATTGCCATAAATAAACAACGGCAATATCACAAAACTACAAAAGATACACACATATACAATACAAATTTGTGATAATAGAAAAGATTCTTAAAACTTGTGTTCCTTCAATTACTATACGACTCAAATAGAAAGAAACACCTACATTGTGAATGATTAATACAAGTCATAAAATTAGAAGGAAAATACATTAATATAATGAAGATTTTATTTTAATCCTGTATTGGTATTATGATTACTCAATCATAAGCTTTTACACCAGCGTGTGTATGAATATGCTGTGTTAAACTCTTCTTTTTACTTCTTTTTACGTTGACATATTTCACAGTTATAAGGTTTCTCACCAGTGTGTGTACGCATATGCTTTGTTAAACTCCCCTTTTCACTAAAATTACGCTGACAAATATCACACTTATAAGGTTTCTCACCAGTGTGTGTACGCATATGCTTTGTTAAACTCCCCTTTTCACTAAAATTACGCTGACAAATATCACACTGATAAGGTTTCTCACCAGTGTGTGTACGCATATGCTTTGGTAAACTCCCCTTTCCACTAAAATTACGTTGACAAATATCACACTGATAAGGTTTCTCACCAGTGTGTGTACGCATATGCACTGTCAAAGCCCCCTTTTGACTAAAATTATGTTGACAAATATCACACTGATAAGGGTTTTCACCAGTGTGTGCACGCATATGCACTGTTAAAGCCCCCTTTTGACTAAAATTATGTTGACAAATATCACACTGATAAGGTTTTTCACCAGTATGTGTACGCATATGCACTGTTAAACTACTCTTTAGAGTAAAATTACGTTGACAAATATTACACTGATAAGGTTTCTCACCAGTGTGTGTACGCATATGCACTGTTAAAGCCCTCTTTTGACTAAAATTATGTAGACAAATATCACACTGATAAGGTTTTTCACCAGTGTGTATACGCATATGTACTGTTAAACTATCCTTTCGAGTAAAATTATGTTGACAAATATCACACTGATAAGGACCAGTGTGTGTTCGCAAATGCCTTGTTAAACTGATCTTTTTACTAAAATTACGTTGACACTTGTAAGGTTTTTCACCAGTGTGTTTTCTTACATTATTAGAACTACTCCGTATACATATGTAAGGCTCTTTGAAATATGTACCAAGCTTGGACGTCCATTTGTGAGTAGTCCGGATAACTTTCGAGTCTGTTTTGTCTTTTGCAGTTTGCTCGGCTGTTATTGCATCTTTTTCTTTTGTTCTTCGTGTGTCCTGTTTTGGTTTCCTCACAACGGTGTCTTCTGTAAGTAAACAACGGGAGATTTTAATGAATTTGAAAAACTGTCGTTTGAATTTGTTTGCGTCTCCGATGCACTGGATGTGCAACAGCTATGACATCGCATTGCTAAGAGCTTGGAAAGACCGTCTATTTATGGAACGCTGTAGAATATTCTGCTGTCTTGGCTGGTGTTCTACGTGGCTTTTAAGTTCTACGTTTAAATTCAATTTAAATGTAGACGCCTGTTGGCGCCATCTGTTATAGTTTTATTGAAGCTGTTGCGCAGAATGTACTAACTGTCCTTCTCCAACCTAACATTATGTCATGTCCCTGCCAACCCGCGAGATGGCACTTTTTTGAGAACACGACAGACCAAGTTCCGGTTGGAACTCCGATAAGTAACCCGCTAACCGCGTCGCATTGTTCTGCAATGTGATCTATCCGCTGAGCCTCCCGTGGAGTCTCGTAAATTTGCTGTCGCCGTGTAAAAGTCCTCGCTGAGGTTCCCAATAAGAAACCGCTAACCGCTGAGTCTCGTCCGCAGTTGCATTGTTCTGCAGTGTGATTTGTCTCGCAATTAGTACTGAACGATATAATTAGTTTTTGATTATAAGTTGTAACCATCCGCTCAAATTGGTGCGTTTACTCATGGCTTCGAGAAAGACTAAAGTGCTGAACTGTGAAAAATAAAACCGCGCGTGGTTGCCGAACTGTTCTGCCTGACGAATATTGGAACAACCTGTGAAGTCTCCGAGCTGCTCTGATTCCTACTTGACGACCGAACAGCTTGTAATAGAGGTAAGGTGCATGGCATCCCAAACCCGTTCTGTTACGTTTTCTGGGAACTTGAAAAAATTCCTGGCTCGCCCGTTCAACATCCCGCTAATGCTGAATTTGAATATTTTTATGCTTTTAGTTACTGGTCGCTATACCGTGGGTCTACCGTTTGATAAGGATGTGTTCACGCTGGGTGATTCATTCAATATCGCAGATGTTTTTTATGCTTAGAAGGCAGGCTTGAGGCTTCGTCTGAGCTGCGCGCCGCTTAAGGCGAGATCTAAAATGATTATCTTTCTAAGTATTATATCTCGCCCATCTCGGTTCTCCCGCATGAGACTGTAGATTGTATTGTATTGTACTTATATAATCCCACATCATGTGGTTCTCCGCCTAGACAAGTCTTCGTCTAAGTTGCGTCCCGTGCTAGATGGCAGCTGTAAGACATCATCCGGTGTTTCGTTAAATGATCTGCTGCACAGTGAGCCCAGCCTACAAGGTGACTTATTCAAAATTATTTTAAACTTTTGTGGTGCCTTCTTATATTAGTGTAAGTTGTGTTCCAGGGGTCCTTCAATGAAACTCCATAAACGCATAACTATTTATATTTGAAAGACATACAATCTGTACAGAGGTATTTGGTCGACTGACTCATAATCTACCTAACTGTAATTGAGTAACGAGAGCCTTGTGATCTCATCGTACTACAAAAGGAAATGTACTGCAGGCACATAGCTCCCCCCTTAAATAAAAAGAAAAAAAAAATATTCCTATCAAACAATTACACAATTTTTTTTTATAACATTTAAAATCGGCGTCCGTTTTTATAAGTTATCTAGGTAATACGGTATTAAGATTACATTTCATACCTGGTCACTTTATATGATTAAACAATACAAATTTTATATGTATAAACGCATACGGTTACATTAAATACTATTGATCTACTAAATAATTGTCCTCTAAATAGCTAGTTAGTAAAAACTAAACAGTTACACACATATAGTACACACGTTACAGTAATTTTTAACACCCTTGCTCGTAAAGCTAATGTAATTCCACCGGTTTTAAATATGTAAAGCAGGCCACAACAAACGCGTGTTTTATCAAAGCAAATAGTTAAGTTATAGTCCATAACAGCATTATTTTCCATAACAGCATTATTTTCCATTTCAAGTAATTATGGAACTGATCGCCGCCGCACGGCTCGCGCTGCGCGCTGTTCCATATTTGAAATGGCAAATAATAATACTAATGGAGGGAAAGCAACAGTGTGCATTCACAGATTGAGTTTATTTAAAATGAACAAAATATAAAATACTTCTATTTCTGTTTCCTCGCAAGTGTGTTAAAAAACGTCGTACGATATACGTGCGTATTGGTTATAACATGCTCGGCTCAATTACACCCTCGCCTTCGGCTCGGGCTGAAATTCCGCCTCTCATGTTATAACCATCATTACGCACTAATATCGTAATGTACTATAAAAAGTTTTAGAATAACTTCGTACAGGTACGGGTCATGAGCTAAATCGAACCACCGGTTTAATTACGCGACCCGATCTTGTTCGTTTTTCGTTATTTGGGTTTGTTTCTTCCTTTTTAGGAATAGATAAATCTTGACACGAGTCACTTTCTATTACAAAGGCTGGTTTAAGGCGATCTATACTTATACTTTTCTTTACACCTTTATATTTGTCATATTTTTCTAAAACTTGATAGGGACCAGAATATGGAGCAGTCAAAGGCTTCGAAACTTGGTCACAACGTATAAAAACTTGACTGCAGTTCTTTAATTCTGGATGCACAAATATTTGGCCTTGTTTTAACTCCCGTCTCGGAACGGATGATATTTTCCGGATCCTTTGTCGTAGTTCTTGCACAAATGTATCGTTCTCAGAGACTTCAAGCTTTGACAGCGAAAAGAAATCTCCAGGTAAACGCAACACTTCGCCGTACACCAACTCTGCAGCGCTGACCTTTGTATCGTCTCGTAACGTAGCGCTTAATCCTAACAGTACAGAGGGTAACTCGTTCACCCAATCTATTGTTTCCTCTACACATTAAAACAGTTTTTAGTGATCGGTGCCAACGTTCAACTGCGCTATTTGATTGTGGATGGTAAGCAGTAGTTCTCAGCTTCCTGATACCCATACGTTTTGAAAGTAATGCGAATAGATTGGACTCAAATTGTCGACCTTGATCTGTCGTTATCCTTAGTGGACACCCGAATCTGGCGATCCACCCTGAATAAATAATTTCAGCAACAGTTTCTGCGGTTATGTCCTTAACTGGATGTGCCTCGGGCCATCCCGTGGCCCTATCTAACATCGTCACTAAATATCTATAACCTTTACAGTAACTTAATGGACCAACAATATCGACATGCACGTGCTCGAACCGTTTACTTTTCTCAAAAGTACCAACGGGTGAAATAGTGTGTCGTTAAACCTTAGACCTCTGACACTCTAGGCATGCCTTAGGCCATGCAGAGACATCTTTGTTCATGCCTTTCCAAAAATAGCGATCGGCTATCATCTTTCTTGTTGTCCTTATTCCTGGGTGGCCGATTCCGTGAATCGCTTTATAAGCTGTCATACGAAACTCGGCTGGCAAATATGGTCGCACCTTATCTGTCGATACTTCGCAGTATATTGATATATTATTATCTGTCAATAACATTCTTCTAAAACTTAAATTATCGGCGTTCATCAAGATTTTCAGTTCCTGGTCTGTTTCTTGGGCATGCGACAATTTTTCATAATTAATGGGTGATGGAGTGCATATAGATGAAATTCTCGATAGGGTATCAACCACGATGTTATCGACTCCACTAATGAACTCTAGTACCACGCAAAACTTTAATATGAAGTCTAAATCACCTCGTTCAACTGCCGTCATACTTCCTATTCCTAAGTTTTTTAAGTGAATAGGCTTAATGAACTAGTGCGCTTTACACTCAACGATTGCATCACTGCTTACCATCAGGCGGGATTGCAGTCAAGCACTAGTTTATAATTATTTAAAAAAAAAAAAAACCTTCTGGGTGTATCATGTTTGCCAATACTGTTGTTTTGAAATGCATACACAAGTGGTTTATGATCTGTGTATACGGTTAACGGTCTTCCTTCTACCAAATATCGGAAATGATTAATAGCCATGTAGATCGCTAGCAATTCACGATCAAAGGTGCTATACTTCTGTTGCGCGTCGCTGAGCTTTTTGGAGAAAAATGCCAGAGGCTGCTAAGTTCCTCTGACCCTTTGCTGCAGTACTGCTCCGGCGCATGCGGCTGAAACGTCGGTCATGAGTGCTATAGGAGCGTCCGCTAGAGGAAAGGACAGAGTAACAGCGCTTTGTAAGCTCGCTTTACATTGTTCGAATGCATCGATTGCCTCCTTGGTCCATGTAATTGGAGTTTTATCTCTTTTCTTCGCATTGTGTAAGTAGGTGTCTAGGATACTCTGAAGTTCTGCGGCTCGGGGAAATGTCTCCTGTAAAAATTCACCATGCCTAAAAATCGGCGCAACTCTTCTATTGTGTTTGGTTGTGGGTATTTCGATATCGCTTCTACTCTATCATTTAGCGGTCGCAGACCCTTTTCGGACACGTGAAATCCAAGAAATTCAAATTCAGATTTTCCAAATACGCATTTTGATAAGTTTACAGTGAGCCCCCATTGATCCAAGCGGTTGAAAACTTCTCTTAGGTGCTTTTCATGCTCCGACCTTGAGGTCGATGCAACTATTACGTCATCAAGGTAGGAAAAGATAAATCCTAAGTCTCGAAATACGTTGTTAACGAATCTTTGAAATGTTTGTGCGGCTTTTCGTAGACCAAACTTCATCCTGTTGAACTCAAAGAGGCCGAATGGAGTGGTTATCGCCGTCTTCGGAATATCCTCTTCTCTCACTTTCAAATTATGATAAGCACGCTGAAGATCAATCCGAGAGAAAATACGTTTTCCTGCCAACAGATATGTACAATCTTGAATTCTTGGTATCGGATATCTGTCGGGTTTGGTGATGCTATTTAAACGACAGTAGTCGCCGCAGGGTCTCAATTCTCCATTTTTCTTGATGACTACATGTAAGGGACTCGCCCAGCAACTCTTAGAAGGCCTGCATATTCCCATGTCAATCATACGTTGAAACTCGGCCTTGACTCTGTCATATTTATCAGGTGGCAGTGGCCTCGGTTTTGCAAACACAGGTGATCCGGTTGTTTCTATGTAATGTTCCACTGAATGACATGGAGTGTCCTTAAAACACATAGGTTTTGTTATATTCGGATACTCTAATAGTAGTGCGCTAAATTCACATGAAGAGTTAACTGTTGTTATTGACGGTTGATTTGCCAAACTTAGCGCTGTAACTGTACACAAATTAGTCACTTGATCTATTAATTTCTTTTGGTTAACGTCCACTAATAACTTATGAAAAGCTAAAAAATCTGCACCTAGTATGGGTTGTTTCACTTCGGCAAGAACAAATGTCCAACGATAAGGTCGTCGCAATCCAACATTTAAGTCCAAGGTTTTAGTACCATACGTTTTTATTTCACTACCGTTAGCAGCATACAATTTATAACTACTACACACATTATCACTAAAAAGTTTTTTCTTATACGATAACACTGAAATATTTGCCCCGGTATCAACCAAAAATCTTAGTCCTGATATTTTATCACTAACACAAAGACGGTGAGCAGGCGTTATGGTGCAAACCTTCACCGGCGGTTGCACCACGCCATTTAATTTTCCTGATGGTTACTATTTTTCTTCCAAGCACACGGCTCCATGCATTTCTGTGCTCTATCGCGGAACTTATAATGATAATAACATAGCCAGTCAGCACTTTCGGGCGTGCGCCGTGTAGTATTATTGACCCGTGACGTTGAACGACACCGCGTGAATTGGCCTTGACAACGATTTCTTGACCTAGATCTTTCACTCTGTATTCCTTTCATTTGAAGACTCAATTTTGCAATTTCAGATAAAATAAATGCGGTATCATTGTTACCAGCTGTTGCTGTTTTTACCTCTGCTACCTCATTCAAAGATCTTGTAGTTTCCATTATTTTGTCTGCGATGGCTGCCAACTTCTCCAGATCGTTCACTTCGCTCACTGGTAACACAGCTCGTACAGATGAAGTGTTTCGTCTGGGATTTTATTTCGCGCTAGATCCTTCATCCTCCGCAAAGGCTGAGAAGGTTTCTGGTCACCGAGTTGAATCTCAGAGAGCAGTTTCTGTAATTGTCGATTTTCGGACTCTTCATACACTGACAATAAAAGAGTCCTCAATACTTCGAACTTTTCACTTCCGGAGGATTTAATACAATGTTGCTAACTTGCTGGATTACAACTTTGCCAAGTTTAGCCACCACTAAGTTGAATCTTGCATCATCACTAAGTTTTTGTGGTCCGAGAATAGACTCACACTGCACAAACCATAATCTGGGCTGATCACACCAAAATTAAGGATCCTGGAGGAGACCGTTACCGTCGCCAACTCGTCAGCTTCATGTTGGGACGTTGTAGCACTCGCCGTCCTGCTTTGTTGATGTACAGCGCAATTTGGATTACTCATGGTACCTTCTGTTGAGTCGACCTTGTATGTAGTCTTCCTCTTAAGGATGTCGGTTGTCGGGGTCACCAGTGTTGTGCCTTCTTATATTAGTGTAAGTTGTGTTCCAGGGGTCCTTCAATGAAACTCCATGAACGCATAACTATTTATATTTGAAAGACATATAAAAGAGAGTCAAGAGTAATATTATCAACTCGTTGCGCCTGGTTTTACCTGCGTAAGTTTCGAGCCTGAGGGAATATCAGAAGAATTAAAAGTAATGTGTGCCAAATTTCATCTAATTCCGTTCAGTAATTTTAGTGTGAAAAAGTAACAAACATGTACACTCAAAAAGTTTCGCCTTTATAATATAACACTATCATCATCTCAGCGTTAATCCCAGTCACATCCAAAGCCTTTTCAGCTTTGGAGTCTGGGGTCCGCTTTACCAGTCTAACTGTTGGTTTTAGCTAAACTTCGATATTTTCCGTGAAGCGATGCCGTCTGACCTTCACAACCCGAAGGCGATATCTAAGCATTGCAGTTAGGCCAATTGTTGGACTTTTGAGGGCTCCAACAACCCGTAACGACTGCCACTAGATGTTCGTATGGCAACCGGGAAAAACGGCTTAACGTGCTTTCCGAGGCACGACCAGACCAGTGCAAATATTCATATTCATGCATACAAATATTTGAACTGCGCGGGGATCGAACCCGTGCCTCCTTGCGCAGCGGCCGCGTTCGCTATGGCTACGCCACAGAGGCTGTCTATAATAATATATAATATAACGCTATGTTTATAATAATTATAACACTATATCTCCACTTGTTAGTTTATTGTTATATTTATTGTTTTTGTGAATCATTTTGTTTTGTATTATTTCTTGTATTGGTTACCTTTCCACACGCTGTCTACATCTGTGTTTATTGTCCTATTAGCATTACCTATCTATGTACCTTCTCCGTTCTGTTTTTTCTTGTCTTTTTCTATGTGTGTACATAAATGGTTATATAAATATAAGTGACAATTGTTATTTAAATAATGCGGTTAACACTATGCTGAACTAAACTAAACACTGCCACACACACAAGCACACACAGCACATAACTATAAAACATTTGTGATCAATATAAATTGAATGGATTAAATTCTATATTGTATGACTCTTATTACTATTAATTATTTTGAATTTCGTTTGTGCGGATTTTTTTTTAATTTTCTTAACCAAAATCAAAGCTTTTATTTAAAATAAAGTAATTACAAATACTTTTGAAGAGTCAAATGGTCGGTCAGTCAATAAAATGAAGCTAGTCGTCCTTTCCAAAGCGCAGGTTTCAAATAAAGAAGAATGCCCAAAAAATCCACAGACACTCTTAAAATCATAAAATTGTTACAAAATACTTGATCACATCATTTAGGTTGAATATATCCACGTGAGAACGATGCAGAAAGACGCGCGTTAAAGGAATCGTAAAAGCAATTCAGAAATTAACATAAGCCGTGGCAGCTAAGAGATGATCGGTCCCCACTGAGGGCGCCCGTTCACGAACATGATGACGCATGGACCAGCACCGGTTAGCTCAACCATTTTGAAGGGAACTTAATGACTCAACACACACTCCACCATCACCGAGACATTGTACTCTCAACCGCTAGAGCACATTTAAAGAAATGAGAGAAATGGTAGCTTAATAGCAAGTACACAGTGTTCACTCGTGTGCTATACAATTAAACAATAATAAGAAATTGCCTCCATATGCATTATATGTAAATATAGGTAAATTATTATATACACGTACGTGTTTACGTGTATATAATAATTTAAAAACTGTGTAGCTATGTGTATAGCTACACAGTTTTTATTATATTTAGTACACCTAGGCAGTTCGTCAAGTACAAGCGTATATTGGTCACGCCGACTTCGTGAACATACCTCTTCTGCTTTTTTAAATAATTCTTGGTGTTTCTTTACAAACATACACATCTGATAAATATAGAAAGATGGCAACGGTAGCAAACCAAGCTGTTTAAATATTGGTTTACATGATTCATTGTATGGAATCCCGTATAAGGCTCGTATACACTTTTTTGTGCGATAAATGCCCTGTTGTGTTCTGTACTATTTCCCCCTGTTATAAGTCCATATCGCAAAGAGGACTCGACGTAAGCTCGATATGACATTACAGCTGTTTTTATATTAGTTACATGTTTAATTTTTCTAAGGGCATATACAAATTTATTTATTTTATTGCACACGTACTGAACCTGCGCCTTCCACTCTAAATATTCGTCTAATACTATACCTAAACATTTGGTTTGTTCTACATGTGTTATTTTACGTATATCCATTTTAAAATTAAATTTATTATTATAATGTTTATTAAATTGTATGTACAGTCAGAAGCAAAAATATGTATACATTGCCAAGGCTCCAAAAATATGTAAACATCTTCGACTTTAAGACGAAGTGCTCAACTTGAAGAGCATAAAATTGTAGCCACCGGTTCACATCATAAATATGTATACGCTCATTGCTTCATTAAATTATGCCCACCACGAAAGGAACAATACTATGTATGCACGCTTCCATCAAAGCATGTATTCACGCGTTGGTTCATAAATTAATGAAGCAATGAGCGTATACATATTTATGATGTGAACCGGTGGCTACAATTTTATGCTCTTCAAGTTGAGCACTTCGTCTTAAAGTCGAAGATGTTTACATATTTTTGGAGCCTTGGCAATGTATACATATTTTTGCTTCTGACTGTACGACGAAATCCATTGATGTGGCAATCCTCCGATTCCAAGAGCCTCTAATTTTTGTAATAAATTGGTATGTGTAACAAGATCGAATGCCTTCGATAAGTCAAAGAAAAGCCACGTTACAAACTGATTTTTGTTTAAACTGCTTAGTATTGTTTTTAAGAGTGAGAATATGGCTAGTGATGTAAATTCACCTTTTTGAAAACCATATTGTTGTTTTCTTATTATGTTAAACTTACTGCAGTAATTTATTAATCTGTGATACAGACACTCCTCATATATTTTTTGAGATGATGGGTATTAATGTAATAGGGCGATAATTGTTCACGTCACGTTTATCACCCTTTTTGAACAATGGCTTAATAATGCATAATTCTGGTGTTTAGTTCATCGTAGCCTTCAGACTTGGTGTTGTTCAATGATATTATCGGTTGCCTTACCTCACTTTCAGACAGAGGAGTGAGGAATATCGAGTTAAGAGAGAGAGAAGGACCAGCGTTGAGCCAAGCATTTTTGTTAACGACGGACTACGTCGTTAACGTATGCGACAATGTGCGTTTAATACAAGGTTTAAATGCGAGTATGTGGGCAGGAATTTTATTGTAACGTTTTAGCAAGTCTGAAACAGGGTCAAGTAATTGTCTATTTGTTGTTATTTGTTGGTTATTTGTAGCCCTATAAATGTGTCTTTCAGCTCTTTTACAGAAAAGATTTAATTTTTTTATGTACAGCTACAGACGACAGCACATCAAGCTACTACAAAGATTTTTATTGGATTTTGATTTTATCGCTAAAGCATTAAGGCTCTAGGTTGATTGGGATAATTTGAAAGTATCAGGTAGCTTGAACTGCTGTCGTCCGTTATTAGTTATTTATTGACAAGGTACCATAGGTATATTAATATATTTAAGTAAACGATTCACTTAGAGAATCCCGCCTGTGGAGACCATCTACCAGGAATAAATACTCCTGTGAAGTGGGTGCGTTTACAATCATATAAGACTCGCATGGTGGGCAGGTGGGGGCAGCTAATGTCTTCACTGACTAATCGGGGACGGTAGTTTGAGTACCGGAAGCCAGTTGCAAAAAGTCTTAAGAAAATAACACAAACAATTATATTAAAACCAAAAGCTGACAATACCATTACTTTGATATTCCTCCATTGGCTCGATACCATCATCTAGTCCGTCACTAACAGCTGGTAATTCTTCTTTGATAGCAGTATTTCCTGTTTCACATTCATCATCTGTACTTATGTGGAATATTGGTGAAGTAACAAGCCCACTACAAAACTCTAATCGGGCTTGGTTTATTAAAGTATTGACCTGTGAAAAGAAAAAGAAAGATCAGAAGGTTGTGTGTTAAAATCAAGTCAGGGTCACCAGTATAGTAAAGTTATGAGCAACAGGGTGTAGAGCTCCCTCATCCTAAATAGAAGAGAGAGGATTCTCCAACCAGACGGGTGTTGTGTCTGGTGTAGGGTTGTAACGGAGCTTCGCTTCCGTTACTGCGGAAGTTCCGCAAGAAAACGTATCTTCGCTTCCGCCTCCGCCTCCGCACAATTTTTTGCGGAGTTATAACGGAGGTTTATTTACGTATTTATAAAATAAATAACGCGCATGCTGCCGTCCGGCCGCGTAATGGTCAAGAATCAACTAGTGCGAGGCGGGAATGCGACAAACACAATTTGTTTCTCCTTAATTTTCATTACAAGAAGGTAATATTTTTTTACCAAGTATACTACTATTAATGTACTTATTTAAAATAAAAATTTTGTTTTAATTAACCATAAATTTCATTTTTTTATATATGTACTTTCACCTCCGCCTCCGCCTCCGTTAACCTCCGCATCCGCGGAGGTGAGACTCGTCGCCTCCGCATCCGCCTCCGCCTCCGCTAACAAGCCTCCGTTACAACCCTAGTCTGGTGTCAACACTTGATTTCGGAAAGTTGTCTGTGTGCTTGTTACACGGTAAACTCTGTTTATGCAACGAAAGGTTTGCGTGACGTCAGTACGACACGTATTTGGTATGTGATGTTGTAGATACCGCTATAATTATTATAATATTGACAAAATCAAAATGAAATGTTGAAAATCTTTATGTGAAAATTACATAAGACAATCACCCAAAACTCCCGCACTTCGCCACTTCCTAGTGCTTTCAGTGGGAATAGCTGCAGCAGAGCTGTCTGTTCAGTTAAAAAACAAATAAACACACGACTTTATATAATACTGAACATAGTAAAACACAGAACATAAAATTATTAACCTTACGCCAGCTAGCCACGCTAATATACATACAGTAGGACCCCGATTATGCAGACCTTAGTTATCCGAACTGCCAACCGTGTCGAGTCCGTGTCGAGCTTCTCGGTGGTAGGCCATAACATCGGCTGCCGGCAGAAGTTACCACCCACCAGACAAAGTCTTGCCGCCAAGCGATTCGTCGTGTTCCGGCATGATGTCTGGTGAAGCCGTACGCAGGACGGGTCTGAGCAGTTGTGTTGCGATGTGTGGCGGGTACGATGCGCCAAATGTTGTTGTGTCGGGAGTTTGGTCGTGGAGAGTCTCCAGATCAATCTCCCTCTAGCGCAGCATCGTTTGGTCGTTTTGGTCTTGGGTTTAACATTGCATCACCTCGCTCAACTGCCGTCATCCTTCCTATTCCTTGGTTTTTTAAGTGAATAGGCTTAATAAAGTGCGCTTCACCATCAACGATTGCATCACTGCTTACCATCAGGCGGGATTGCAGTCAAGCACTAGTTTATAATTATTTAAAAAAAAAAAGAGTTTATTCTAATATTAACGTGTCGAAACTGGCATAACGCCACGCCACTCGTGCCGTCCGCGCCCTCCGCGCGTACATTACATAACACCACGCCACTCAGGCCTTCTGCGCCCTCCGCGCGTAAATTACATAACGCCACGCCACTCGTGCCGTCCGCGCTCTCCGCGCGTACATTACATAACACCACGCCACTCGTGCCGTCCGCGCCCTCCGCGCCTACATTACATAACACCACGCCACTCGTGCCGTCCGCGCCCTCCGCGCGTACATTACATAACGCCACGCCACTCGTGCCGTCCGCGCGTACATTACATAACACCACGCCACAATAGACAGAGAACAGTAAAACATCTTCATATAAACGAGCCGCTCTCGGTTTGAATGTGTGCGTGCGCGCCGAGCGCCGTGTCGGTACGCGATTTCACGCACACGCTGGCATAATATAGGATGGTATACGATGGCGGCAATACGGGCTGTGCCGCGTGACTGTGAGCACGCGCGTAAATTACATGACCGCTCGCGTTCGTCAATTCTCGCCGGCCACTTACCATAATATTAATTATTACGAGTATCATGACTTCAAAAGGGGAAAAAAATATTGTAGTGTTTTCGGGTGCCTCAATAAAGATGTACCATAAATGTAAGTACAACTTAAATCTTATTAGAAAATGTGATATATGTATTGTTTGTTTCACAGTTTATTTGCTTTATTAAGAGCGTACCCGAGTCGCATTTTTCCATATAATTGTATTCCCAGATTTACTTCCTGACTACTGTTAAGTTTATTTTAAGAAGCCCAGTTTTACTATAAAACAGAGGATTGAGTACGAAATATCGTTTAAGTAAACTTATTTGTCGAGTATAGTGTAATAAGGACAATTTCACAATAATCAATATTGCAAATTACTATTTTTTTTTCTATTGTCTTATGTGTTGTTTGATCCAAATATGGCGTCTTAATCATAATATTAAGTTAATAAAATTATAGTAAAATGTGACCGACTAACGCTTAGGGTTGCGTAGAATTTTTTTTATAACATTATAACCTTTAATCCCTCCGACGCGCGCGTCGACAACAGCAACGCGAGGTGCTTTTAATAGCGAGTAAGCGAGCGGTGCCGTTGTTGCATTTGAGCTAGCTGTTGCTATCCGATTATATAAACAAACATTACACAGTACCCATATAAACAATCATTATAATTGTACCTCAGAAACTAATGAGGCTAAAAAGGTTTTGCGGTTTTATTAAAGTAAGGTAAGGTTGTTAAATATTCGCTACCCATACATAATCTTAGCTTTACTAATGTCTACTTTTTCATAAGAACTACATATTTATTGTTTACGTTCTCATGTTTTATATCATTTAAGCATTAGTTATTAGCTTGTGAATATTATTGTGTTAGTGTTACATTTAAGTACTCATCACTTACAATCTTCTCTGATAAGAACCAGTTATATCGATTTCCCATATCACACATCACTTAAAATTTATCATTATTTACGAGCTTTAGAATATAATTTAGTGTTACACTTAAGTAGTCTTAAAAATCTTGTCGGTATCAAATTTGTAACTTAATATAATAAATGTTATGTTAATAAAGGCTTTTTATTTTTACGAAATTTATAAATTGGTAAAATATTCAATCATAATATGCTTTTTATTCTATAAATTTAGATCAAAGTGACAACCCTAGGGTTCAACGCAAGATTAGGCAAATAACTCTGCGGGCGGCCTTAGATAATCTACTGTTCTCTGTCTACTGTGACCACGCCACTCGTGCCGCCCGCGCCCTCCGCGCGTACATTACATAACACCACGCCACTCGTGCCGTCCGCGCCCTCCGCGCGTACATTACATAACGCCACGCCACTCGCGCCGTCCGCGCCCTCCGCGCGTATATTACGTACAATCCATACTAATATTATAAATGCGAAAGTAACTCTGTCTGTCTGTCTGTTACGCTTTCCCGCCTAAACCTCTCAACCGATTTTGATGAAATTTGGCATAGACAATCTTTAGACCCTGAGAAAGAACATAGGCTACCTTTAATCCCGGAAAAATTTGATGTTCCCGAGGGAAATCTAAAAAGCGCGATATAACCGAACTCCACGCGGGCGGAGCCGCGGGCGGAAAGCTAGTTTCTTAATAAAAGTTAATTTTCGCTGATATCTATTTGTTGTGTTTAATAAACACCTGACATAGCATTTATGTATGTTAGGGTGCTTCTTATTTTTCGACTTTTGAAAAGTAACTGTCAACCCGCCATTCGCTTCTGTCATCCAAAAAACGAGCTCATTATTTTTATTTTATTTTTAAATCAAATTTTAGGGGTCGCTACCGAGCATTAAAGTTTTAATATTTTGTTTAATTTGTCAATTTTTATTTTATTACTTTTGTCATCATCTAATTGTTTTAATATCATTATACTCTGTGTACCAAATTATTTAACAATTATTATTGTTCTTTTATATAAAATTATTGTCTAAACGAGGGTACCTCAGTTGACGAGTCGAGTTCTGGAAACAACTGGTTATGGCGGGGATGTAGCGAGGGAATGGATAAAAGACATGGCGCCGCCCGACGCGGGCATAGTCAGTTGTTTTGCAGACGTCGACTCATCAATAGGTGTTACGATTTATTACTGTGTGCACTGTACAGTGTAAATTAAAGTATTGTGTTCTGTGAAAAGTGCGATCGTGCTAGTAATAAACAACTGGTAAAAGTAAGTGCTCGTCATTTTATTTATATGTACTCCCTTTTAGAACTGATTTAGTCAGAATATATGTGCACTTTTGGCCAATATCCTACAGTTCAGAAGTTCCCACTTCTGAACTGTACTTCTGAATTATACGATATGAGCAATATTTAGATAGATAGGAGCAAAAATTCGGTCATCCCTGACCGAATTTTTGCTCCTATCTATCTAAATATTGCTCATATCGTATAATTGTAATTTGAGTGTGCATGCATCTGAGAAATTGCGTTACCTTAGGATGAAGTTTATGTTGAATATTTTGATAGAATACTATAACTTTCTTGTCAATGGTGAATAGATGTTAAATATGGTAGCAAAATAAGCATAACCATAATTTACAAAGGCGTACGTACTGTAATTCTCTATTATTAGTTTTTTTTTTCTTTTCCGTTATTTTACTTTTTTTTTGGCAGTGGGTAATGTTACAAAACATTTTTATCATCTTATGCATCTCATACAGTATAATGAATTATCCCTGATGTTTACACTATTATTTAGACAACGGGTTTCTGATTCCACTTGCCCTAAATATATATATATTTTATTCTCCAGTCAAAGGTTATGCTTTAGCATAAGTGTGATATATTTTAACAGCTTTGTATATGATTACAATCACTTGTTAAATTATATATAGTTCACCGTGTAGTGATTGTATATTCATATTTTGTTTTAAATGTTTTTTATTCATTTGTTATCGAACTACCTTAACCAATTGCGATTGCTTCTTGTGTGCAAATATAAAATGAAGTAATTCTTATTGTTCAATAAGCCACTCTAAAGTTGCGACTTATTCTCCTGTGTGACGACGTAAGATAGGAAGTAAGACCCCTTTATCACATTCGCTCCTCAGTTTACTGCGTGATAAATGTTTCACATTTCAGTGGATCAACCTGGAAGAAAGCTGTACACGCCATCGTGGCCTACGGGCAGAGACGCCGTGATTCAAGATGGCGAGTCAAAGGGAACTCCGAGCCGCAGGTGCGACAGCCGCGACAACCGCGATGGTGGCAGCCACCGTACGCGCAGCCGTGGCAGTCACCGCTCCCGCGGCCGCGGAAGCCGCTGTTGCCGCAACAGTAGCAGCCAGCGTTCGCGCAGCCGTGACAGTCGCCGCCCCGGAACCACTACAGCCAGCGCCCTGGCACCCACCGCTCCCGCGATCGAGGCAGCCAACGCTCCCGTCACCGTGGAAGCCGACGCTCTTCAAGCCGCAGCTGCCGTCGCTCAAGGGGCGACAACAGCCGCCGCTCCCGCAGTCGTCGCCATCGCTCCGGTGGCAAACGCAGCCGCTGCAGTCGCAGCCGCAGCGCCCGCCGCCCTCGTGCTCACAACAATCGCACCTCCCAGAGCCACGTCAGGCGCAGTCGCAGTCGTGGTAGATGTCCCAGCAAGGACCGAATTGCACAAGATACTGGTGAGTTACATTCAGCTAATGTGAACTTGGCACATAGTATTCTCGAGGCGATTAAAACAATTAAATCATCATCAAATTATGACACGTCAGAAAAACTAGGCAATATGCAGAATACAGTCCCTGAATTTGATCCCGCGGGTAGGGAGCAGACTATTACCATGTGGCTCCATAAAGTCAATGAATGCGCGTCCATATATGGTTGGTCGGGAAAACAAATGATCCATTACGCTTTACCGAAGTTAAAGGGAGTCGCGAAACGTTGGTATGAAGGTCTATCGTCTGTTCTCTTTATGTGGGAGGAGTGGCAGACTAAGTTATTAGCGGCATTTCCCTCTGAGGACAATTTTGGGCAAATGCTAAGCGATATGCTGGCAAAACGTGCTCGATTTGGGGAATCGCTGGAGACGTATTATTATGATAAAATCGCTTTAATTAATAGATGCGGCATAACTGGCAAAAGGGCGGTTGAGTGTATTTTGCACGGCATAGATGACCGTTCTGTTAGATTAGGCGCTGAAGCAGTTCAGTACGAAGACCCAGACCGATTGTTAGCTTATTTACGTAATGCTAGGAATAGCCGACCCCTGATAGATCGTAGGACAGGGAAGGGTCAATTTGGCAGCAAGGCTAAAGATTTATTTAAAACAGTAAACAAGGAGTCTGTCGCTAAAGAGGCTCGCTGTTTTAATTGTAAACAAGATGGTCACTTCGTCTCTGCTTGCCCTTTCCCTGTCAAACAGTGTGACAAGTGTAAGAAAGTGGGTCACAAAACTGAACAATGCTATACCAGGCTTCCTATCTCTAAGGAAAAGACAGTTCTCGTCGTATCGGGGAATAAGTTGGGTGACAAATACTTTAATACTATTGAAGTTAATAATAAGTCTTTTGAAGCTTTCATTGACTTTGGGAGCGAATGTTCCATGATCAGGGGATCCGACTTCCTTAATCTTTCGTGCACTGTTGATACCAATGAGCTACCAACTTTAAAGGGGTTCGGTAACTCTCAAGTAGAAGTGTTAGGAAGGAAAAGGGTTCGCGTAACGATTGATGAGGTTAGTGCTGATGTTGAGTTATATGTTGTCCCTGATGAAGTCATGCATGTTCCGGTCATGATAGGCCAAACATTCACAGAGCAGCCACATGTACTTGTATACAAGACTAGTGACCAACTCTACCTTCTAGGAGTGGATAATGACTATTCGCGTAGCTATAAGGTTAGACTGGTTTGTGCCGAGGAAGTTACTTTAACAGTTGGTATGTCGTTCATTAAAGTGAAGCTTGATCCAGTCCAGTCTGGTGATGTATATGTTGCCGGAGGGCTTAGGTTGCTATGTAATCTGAGTAGTAGTATCTAATATGAGTTTCTTCGTTCTTCCGGGCCTTTACAGTTTCGATGATAAGGGATTAGGTAAATTAGCAGTTAGTGTCTCTCGCAACACGATAGTTACCCTTAACAAAGGTTACCCGATTGCTCGCGGACTAGTGGCTAAAGAAGACAACCATACTATCACTAAGGTTTTGAACATTTCTGATGGTAGTAGAAAACCTTTGCAACCTATAGCGGTAGAAGATGTCAAGGTGGGAGCCGACGTTACACCAGCACAAAAGGTCGAATTGTTATCGCTTCTAAATAAATACAGGAAATGTTTCGCATCCAAGTTATCAGAGCTGGGAACTACTAGTGTTGGTGAAATGTCGATAACCCTACATGATGACCAGCCAGTCGTATACAGACCGTATAGGTTATCTATTCGAGAGAAGGAGATAGTTCGAGACATGGTTGCCGAGTTATTAGAGAATGGTATAATTCGCCCCTCGACTTCTTCCTACGCCAGTCCAATAGTCCTAGCACGTAAAAAGACTGGTGACTATAGAATGTGCATTGACTACCGAGCATTGAATAAAAAAACCGTTAGAGAGAATTATCCCATGCCACTTATCGACGACCAGTTGGACGTTCTAGCTGGTCACCAATTTTATACCACGCTCGATTTGGCATCTGGGTACTACCAGATACCAAATCGCGACGATGATCAGTACAAGACGGCATTTGTAACACCGGACGGCCATTTCGAGTTTGCTCGGATGCCGTTCGGTCTAGCAAATGCGCCTGCAACCTTCCAACGTATTATAAATCAGGTGTTAGGTTCTGCTCGTCATAAGGAAGCCCTGGCGTATTTAAATGACGTCATTATCCCTGCTAAGGAATTCTCTGAAGGTCTGAGTAGGTTAGGCAACATTTTGAATCTATTCTCGAATGCTGGGTTGACACTTAAGCTTTCAAAGTGTCTTTTTTTCGGTAACAATGTCGACTACCTCGGTTTCGAAGTATCCAAAGACGGTATTCAGCCAGTAAGATAGGCGTTGCTGGTATTTTGCTCCAACGTGTCAAGTCCGGAACTTTAAGGCCAGTAGCTTACTTTAGCCGCCAGACTACACCGGAGGAGCAAAACTATTCGTCTTACGACTTAGAGACACTTGCGGT
The DNA here is from genome assembly GCA_017933935.1 of Sesamia nonagrioides. NCBI lineage: Eukaryota > Metazoa > Arthropoda > Insecta > Lepidoptera > Noctuidae > Sesamia > Sesamia nonagrioides. The sequence goes on along the minus strand of JADWQK010002157.1, from coordinate 28,605 downwards.
AGTATCTGCTTTGAATAAGTTTCGGGTTTATCTTATCGGTGTAAAATTTAAGTGGTTACAGACTGCAACTCATTACGGGCAACATTCCAAAAAAGAGATATGTTACCGCGAGTGGGTCGATGGTGGGAGCTTATGCAGGAGTATAATTTCGATATTGAATATCGGGCAGGAGTGTCCATGGCCCATGTGGACGCTCTTAGTCGAAATCCAATTCCAAGCGTCCCTCGAGAAACATGTAATATACTTAATGTTTCTGAGGAGAATTGGCTGGCGACTGTGCAAAGCGCTGACTCGGAGTTCCACAGAATTATCCAGATTCTTGAGGATCCCAATCTAGATAATATCGTTGATATTAAAAATAATTATAAAATTAAGGGAGACAAACTGTTTAGGGTCACTGCAGAGGGGGATCGGTGGGTTGTACCGAAGGGGGTGCGTTGGCAAGTTATCCAGCAGAACCATGATGCTATAGGACACTTCTCCTTCGATAAACACTTGAAAGGGTTAAGGCTTTATATTGGTTCCCGAAGATGCGACCATTCATAAAGAAATATGTAAAATCCTGCCTCGAATGTGCGTACTCTAAAGCATCTGGTGGAAAGCAGCCCGGCTATTTACACCCTATCCCAAAAATAGACAGGCCCTTCGATACAATCCACATTGATCACGTTGGCCCCTTTGTACGTAGCAGCAGGGGCAACATGCATATTCTGGTGGTAGTTGATGCATTTACCAGGTACGTTTTTCTGAAAGCTATTCGAGTTCTCAAAGAGTATTTCGGAATATTTGGTGTCCCGCGTAGGTTGGTTTCTGATCGAGGCACATCATTCACTAGTGCCAGTTTTAAAAAGTTTATGCATGAGAAGGGTATCAGGCACGTATTGAATGCAGTAGCTACCCCAAGGGCCAACGGGCAGTTGGAGCGTTATAATAAAGTTATTTTAGATGCTCTAACTAGCAAATCAGTCGGTACCGCTGACAGAAAATGGGACGACCACTTGCTCGATGTCCAATGGGGTATGAACAATACACTCAATAAGGGTATCAATCGAACTCCATCAGAAGCTCTTTTCGGTATAAGACCTATTGGTTCGAATGAGAGTAAACTCTTAGCGGAACTAAGCGTAGACAATAAAACATCAGATGACGGGGACAATGAAAACACTGTAGATTCTAGTAGGAACGAAATTAGGCAACGGATAAATACCCACGTGGAAATTACCCAACAAAAGCAAAAGGAAACTTTCGACAAACACCGTTGCCAACCCCCAGAATATCACGTAGGAGATCTCGTTAGAATTGAGCGACAGGTAGCTGCCACCGGTCAAAGCAAAAAGCTCATACCTAAGTTTCAAGGTCCATACAGAATCACAAGTGTATTGGACAACGACCGCTTTGTTGTAGAGGATACGCCACTGACTAGAAGGAGTGGTAGACGTTTCTCTACAGTCGTGGCAGTAGACAAAATTAGGCCGTGGCTAAGTTTTAATAGACCTTACGAAGATGACGTTACGATATCTTCGAGTGATTCTGACAATGATGATTTAATTGTGGCTAGTAACTGATGATGATGAAGTTATTCCAAATTTTGATCAATAATAACGAAGTATGTCGATTTTATAATTATAAATGAATAAACGAGATTAAGTTTTACTTAAAAAGATGATTTCAACATACCTACTTTAGTTTGAATAACGAATGATAAAACAAATAGCTCAATCATTCAGACTAGATAAATGATTCAGTAAAATCATCAAGTGGAAACCAAAAAGTACATACGATTGTTGTCTTTGTTACATTTAGAGGAATACCTGGACAATTCTCGTCCAAGATAATTATAACCTAGACGCACACCGTCTAAGACCTGGGCATATATTGTCCAAGACCTGGGCATCTATTGCCCGAGACCTGGGCATCTATTGCCCGAGACCTGGGCTCTGTTGCCCAAGACCTGGACCTCACAGTCCAAGACCTGGACCTCACAGTCCAAGACCTGGACCTCACAGTCCAAGACCTGGACCTCACAGTCCAAGACCTGGACCTCACAGTCCAAGACCTGGACCTCACCGTCCAAGTTAATTTAAGAATAAATGTAAATGTTGTACCTCAGTTCATAACTAATTATGTTTGGAAACAATAATTTGTCATGTATAGTGTTATTCATTACTTTAAAATGCTCTTACTTCATGTTAATTGTTTTTTTTTTCTCTTCATTGTTATGCTTAATTTTAATTGATTTAAAGCAATTAGTGCTTACTTCTTTGTTTATTAATATTATAAAAGTATTATTTCATTCTCACCGTACGAGGTCGTACGGAACAGAGGATGGCCGACTGTCATCATCTAATTGTTTTAATATCATTATACTCTGTGTATCAAATTATTTAATAATTATTATTGTTCTTTTATATAAAATTATTGTCTAAACGAGGGTACCTCAGTTGACGAGTCGAGTTCTGGAAACAACTGGTTATGGCGGGGATGTAGCGAGGGAAAGGATAAAAGACATGGCGCCGCCCGACGCGGGCATAGTCAGTTGTTTTGCAGACGTCGACTCATCAATAGGTGTTACGATTTATTACTGTGTGCACTGTACAGTGTAAATTAAGGCGCTGTGTTCAGTAAAAATAGGCTTCTTAAAACAATTTTTTAGCCAAATGTATACATTTCAGAGCAGCCAAAAATTTATATGTTAATCTTGATTATATGTAGCAGGAAATCATTGTTTTCAAAACACGTTTTGAATTAATTTTCTCGATAGAAAAAAATCCTAAAGTAACCCCTAAAATTGAATTTATAACAGTTGTAACTGTATTATTAATCATCAAATCTTGATAAAATTGAGAAGAGCGATGTAAAATATAATAGTAAATGAAACCATTGTTTTTGTTTATCGATATAACTAAGATATTCTAAATAAATAATGTATTTAATGATAAATAACGTGAACGAAACGTCGCTCCATCGCGGCGTCCATTGCCTTCTCTTTCACTTCTATGCTTAGCGACAGTGACCGCTGAGGCGCTGTGCTTGTCGGACCTATGTCACTTTTTGCTTTACCCCGCACAGAAAATAATTATATTTACGTGTCTGTTTGTTGATGAATAATCATATTTCGTTTTTGCCTGGGTTCAAACCCCAGGTTTACATTATATGCTTTTTGTAGATTTTAATTGAAATAAATGCTTTTTAATTTACTGTTGTATTTTTGCCGATATTTTATTTGATTTTTTTTCTGTAATTATTCTTTTTACTTTTTCCCGGCACATTTTTCTTCACCTGTATGTGTTCGGGTTCAAACCCCAGCTTTACGTTGTATGCTTTTTGTTGGATTTCTTATTTGCAATTGCTTTTTTTTTTTTAATTATTATTAATTTATCCGATTTTCTGTATTTTTTGTAGTAATTGTTCCATCTTTTTAAATATATTCTTTTTGTAACAATTATAATGCAAACTAATATTTAAAATCAATTCGTTATAATTTTCTTTCTACAAATTTCTAGAAATTAATAATAAATAATAATAATAAGCCTTTATTTAACCATGAATTTCTTAGTTCATAATATAATTTTAAAAAAGAAAAACAATAAAAATAACAGTTAATTTGATAATAGTTCAAAACAGTAAATTTAGATTTCATTTTGTTGCATTATTCATGGCCCCTTTCAGTATAGGCCTCCTCCAAGTGCCTCCATCTATTTCACTCGTACAAACCCGATTTCGATAAGAGTTGCAGTTTTGAAGAAGAAATCTTTTATTTTTTTAAATATCCGAAAATGCATTTTTTTTAACAGTTACTCTATACACCTGTTTATAAATAGTAATTTCTAGAAATGATATATTTCTAACAGTTTCATGAAAAAAGGACATAACACAAAAAATTTAAGCAGAACGGACAAAGCGCATTATAAAAATAAAAAGAAAACAAAAAAAATAATAAAAAATGAAAATATGTATAAAATACACATTTTCGAAAATCGCAAGGTAAAGTCGGATTCGATCCTGGTGCTCGTCTAATGCGAACCGGGACTGTGACGAACAGAGCCAACCATGCTTCGGGGTTGGGTTGTGAAATAACCCTTCTAAATGTAGATGGAATAGAAAAGAAAAACAATAAAAATAACAGTTGATTTGATAATAGTTCAAAACAGTAAATTTAGATTTCTTGTTACATTATTCATGGCCCCTTTCAGTATAGGCCTCCTCCAAGTGCCTCCATCTATTTCAATCTTTTTGTGTTGTGTTATTCTAAGCACTCGTACAAACCCGACTTCGATAAGAGTTGCAGTTTTGAAGAAAAAATCTTTTATTTTTTTAAATATCCGAAAATGCATTTCTTTTTAACAGGTACTCTAAACAGCTGTTTATAAAGAGTAATTTCTAGAAATGATATATTTCTAACAGTTTCATGAAAAAAGGACATAACACAAAAAATTTAAACAAAACGGACAAAGCGCATTATAAAAATAAAAAAGAAAACAAAAGTAATAATAAAAAATGAAAATATGTATAAAATACACATTTTCGAAAATCGCAAGGTAAAGTGAACGGATGTGGGATTCGAACCTGCTGCTCGTCTAATGCGAACCGGGACTATGACGAACAGAGCCAACCATACGTCGCGGTTGGGTTGTGAAATTACGCTTCTAAATGTAGATGGAATAGAGAATGGTTGGTATAGATTTAATAGAACGTGCGTATTTCTCGATGCACGACGCCTCACCTCACGCATCGATGTACTCGCGCGGAGCGCCCCGCGCCCCGCAGTGGGCGGGGCTAGTCGTGTCCCACTTCGTCTGCTTCACCCCCTCAAATACCTAAAAGTTTGCTATTCACAGCGTCTTAAAGTATTGTGTTCTGTGAAAAGTGCGATCGTGCTAGTAATAAACAACTGGTAAAAGTAAGTGCTCGTCATTTTATTTATATGTACTCCCTTTTAGAACTGATTTAGTCAGAATATATATGCACTTTTGGCCAATATCCTACAGATGGAAGACGGCTGTTGAGCCAGGTGATGCAATGTTAAACCCAACAACACGAGCCAGAGGGGGATTGATCTGGAGACCCTCCACGAGCAAACTCCCGATACAATAACATTTGGTGCATCGTACCGGGCAAACATCGCAACACAACTGCTCAGACCCGTCCTTCGTAATATGCTTGGAAAAAACCCGCCTTTCTTCATACATTGGATAATCCGGACTTTCGATTATCCGGATGCCTACCGACAACAATAGGGATGTATCCAAGGAATAAAAATCAAAAAATATTAGTCCGTCTTATAAACAATAAAAAAATTAAGACCTGTAGTTTTTATTTTGTCTAAATTACCAAAAACTACTGAGATATAGCATATTAAAGATTACAGGTGGGGGCTAATTACGTCACGCTGTGGTATGTTTGTACCACGGCATGACGTCATGCGACATTTCAAATCAATATATCTTCCTAAGTATTTGAATGAAAGAAAAAATAAAAAATACGCGTTCAATATTTTTTTACAAATCTATCCGATGGACGTGAAGTATTTTTTAGGGTACAACCCAATTACTTGGGATAATCGGGTCCTACTGTACAGCAAGTAAAAACAAAAATCATTAAAATTAAAAATGGAAAAATAAGTAAAACTTATTAATTAAATAAATAGAACTAGACTCTGAGACATGTGTCATCTACCAACACACAATACACTTGCATATTATGAAACCTACATGGTCTAGCCTAGAACTAGACTCTGAGACATGTGTCATCTACCAACACACAATACACTTGCATATTATGAAACCTACATGGTCTAGCCTAGAACTAGACTCTGAGACATGTGTCATCTACCAACACACAATACACTTGCATATTATGAAACCTACATGGTCTAGCCTAGAACTAGACTCTGAGACATGTGTCATCTACCAACACACAATACACTTGCATATTATGAAACCTACATGGTCTAGCCTAGAACTAGACTCTGAGGTCCTTATTACAGAACGTTACTCAAGACTCAAGCATTACTTAAGTCTCGTTTGAAGCCTTTTGATTGGTTGAAACTATTCTTAAGTAATGCTTGAGTCTTGAGTAACGTTCTGTAATACGGGCCTGAGACATGTGTCATCTACCAACACACAATACACTTGCATATTATGAAACCTACATGGTCTAGCCTAGAACTAGACTCTGAGACATGTGTCATCTACCAACACACAATAGACTTGCATATTATGAAACCTACATGGTCTAGCCTAGAACTAGACTCTGAGACATGTGTCATCTACCAACACACAATACACTTGCATATTATGAAACCTACATGGTCTAGCCTAGAACTAGACTCTGAGACATGTGTCATCTACCAACACACAATAGACTTGCATATTATGCTCTAACAACATCCCACCTCTAAATTGGTATAGTCGTCTCCCCAATTTTAAAATTCCTCTTCCAATTAATTTCCCTTCCCTTTTAAAATATCCCTCTACAGAATTACTTGTGGCATTGATGATATTCATCCGCCACAATAATATAAAATTATAAGCAACTTCTTTAAATGTTATATATTTGGTTGTGTTGTGGTATATGTTTCTATTGATGTTCTAACAATTATAATATAATATGTAGTTTTTTTTTTGTTTGTTTCAGTCCAGTACTAACCCCTCAAGATCTACAAAGGTCAACTGTAGCATCGAAAGTTTTGTTTTGATTTTAATTAAGTATTCTTTTTTTTTTTTTACCTGTACACTCGTGCTTTTCAAACCACTTGACATTGGCAGAATAGTCAACATCCATCGATTTTAGTTGCCATATTAAAGAATAGAATAGAATAGAATATGCAAGTATGTATACTTATAACAATGAGTTGAATAACACCTCACCTTATGATCCTCATTCATGATCTGAGTGAACAGCTTCTCGGCTTCTACACATTGTCGCAGTAATCGCTGGCATTGTTTTAATTTAGCACAGCAAAAGACACAAGCAATAATCGGTCTATAGTCATCAGTTACAAACTGCAACTAAATTATTTTTCACTATTTTGTTTTTATGAAGATTATACTTCTATTGTATACTACTTTTATTGTATAAAGTAATCTAGTCCAATTCAAACAGCCAACAGTTGGTCTTACAGAGACTGAGACTGCACAAGCATGATCATCAGTCTTGCTCTCTGTAGAATGGCAGCTTAATATACTATACTATAATTTCTTACTAGCTAATAATCATGCAACTAGTATGGTATTAGACTTGAGGTACTAGATTCTACTACCAACACCTGATACCACACTAGTTGCTAAAATAATTCATTATTCTAGTATAACCCGCGCAGATAAAGAAAAGATCTGTAAATGGCGTCCGCTCGCATGCGTTCTCACTCACTCTCTATCGCTGTCTATACTCACACAGTGAAGTAAGCGCTGCAAAAAAAAAATCATCGATCAGGAATCAGGATTCGCTTTCCAAACTACTGAAGCTACTTTGACGCACTCCGAGTTATCGGTAATTTCGTTCCGCTAAAGTCTCTGTTATTTTAGTGTTTTTGTTGATATTGTTGTTTTTGTTATACAAAACAAAAATAAAAACAAACACAACAACAAACAAGTAAAATGTCAAATTTACGTTGTAAATAACAATATTTACAACGTAAATTTGACATTTTACTATCTTAGCTTTTGGTTTGTGATTGAACAATGGCATGTTTTGTCAACCGTACCATAAGTATCCGCCGCCATTTTCAGATCTTTTCTTTATCTGCGCGGGTTATAACTAGAGGAATTATTTTAGCAACTGAATGCTGGTCTAACATAAAACAGATCAGAAAACAAAAGCATAATTTGCTAAATTATATAAAGTTACACACAGTACACCACTAAATGTAATACACTAAATTAATAACTCACTAAATATATTAGAAATATTGGATAACTTACTGGAATATCGGTCAGCTTCTCATACAGTTCGTGCGACTTCTTGTTCACCACTGTATACATGCGGACATTCTCCGCTAAACAAATTCTACACATTGGTAGCCTCTCCATCATTTAACTCAAAAATTTTAATTATAAATTACGTTAATATTCAATTTTTGTAGCTGCTCGTTGAACAATGAATACTGTTGTGACTTGTGTTCACTTGTGTGTGTGTGTATATGAGAACTAATGAAAGATTGTTGAGATAATTGTTTATCATTTTAATAAATCAAACAGCAACAGTACAGCCTAATCGATCACGTATCGAGACCACAGACAATATTATAAAGTTTTCCATAAACATGTCACAGATTAATTATATTCATAACAGTGTAGTTAGACTGTAGATGTAGAAAACGAAGTTTTTAGCCAAACTTTTTTTTTTGGTTCATTTCTTTCCGTTCGGGCGAATGGAAAAGGCAAAGGCATAGTACGCCATACAGCCAAGTCTTCAGTAATTTTTTTTCTTCATTAAATATCTATCTTATCTGTAAGTTTTATGAATAAAGATTATTAAAGATTATTATTATCTTAACTTATCCTAGCATAACATAACCTAAACTAACTCCTTTCGTTTTACGCGTTTGGACGATAAGGAGCGGTTTAGCGTAAAGACATGATGAGGCTACTATGCTACAATATTTCACTGTTCTTTTTGAATTATTCACTGAATGCACTTTTTACTACATAAATCACGCGTTTTTATTTAGTAAACGACACTATAAATAATTTTAAAAGTCCAATGAAAAATGAGCGTGACCTGCGTGACACTCATCTTGACATTCCCGCCAAACCCCTGTCCGTTCCGTTCTTTGCTTTTTTTTTTTTCCTTCGTTCCGTTCTTTGTCGACTTTTTTTTTTGTAGTGTGGCACTAGTTATGACTTTGTGCCAATGTCAAGTAAAATAAAAATCTTCAAGAGTTCTTCTTTCTTTCTCTTATGGCTTCGCACGGTTTGTGCATTTAGCCAATGTCACGTAATGAATTATTCATGTCGAAAAAGACGGCCGCGCGGACCGAACACGGAGGAAGATTTGGTTCAAAGCCATGATGTGGCCACTATGCTACAATATTTCACTGTTCTTTAAGAATTATTCACTGAATGCACTTTTTACTACATAAATCACGCGTTTTTATTTAGTAAACGACACTATAAATAATTTAAAACTCCAATGAAAAATAGGCGTGGCACTCATCTTAACTTCCCGCCAAAACTCATAAAGGAGTATTATTATACTCTTTCTTTACTATTATTTTTTCTTTTTTGGCAAATGAGGCGATTGCGACTATTCTGCCAGTGTCACGTGGTGACGGCAGCAAAACAGAGGTAAGGACACGGTATCAAATAGAAAGTATCGATACTGTACTCATGAGTAGTATCGATAAAAAAAATCGTACTCGTAAAAGTATCGGTACAAAAGTATCGATACCTCAAAGAATCGAGTACTTTTCTCAAGCAGGGGTCTAGGCCATAGGTACGTTAGTAGGGACACGGCCAACGAATTTGTATAAATACCTAGAAAGCTGACGAGCCTGCAAAGACGTTCCTAGAAAGAGAAACGCACAAAGGACCCCTGTGTCCCTTTCTAGTAGGGTGTACACAGTTCATAAGAAAATTGAGACATTTAATAAACTTCAAAAAATTTTTTTTAGTAAAAATCTAATAACAGTAAGAGGTAGCTACAAAATAAAACATGAACTTTATTTAAATTGTATACTAGCGACCCGACCCGGCTTCGCTCGAATAAATGTATTATATTAGGTATATATAACTTTATCTTGAATCACTCTATCTATTAAAGAAAAGCGCATCCCGTTACTTAGTTTTATGGATCTAAACTAGGGTTGTAACGGAGCTTCGCCTCCGCTTCCGTTACTGCGGAAGTTCCGCAAGAAAACGTATCTTCGCTTCCGCCTCCGCCTCCGCACAATTTTTAGCGGAGTTATAACGGAGGTTGATTTAAGTATTTATGCAATAAATAACGCGCAAGCTGCAACGCTCGACAACCGTCCGGCCGCGTTTGAGCGCCAAATGGTCAAGAATCAACTAGTGCGAGGCGGGAATGCGGCAAGCAAAATTTGTTTCTCCTTAATTTTCATTACAAGAAGGTAATATTTTTTTTACCAAGTATACTACTATTAATGTACGTGTTTAAAATAAAAATTTTGTTTAATTTTAACCATAAATTTCAATTTTTTCTATATGTACTTTCACCTCCGCCTCCGCCTCCGTTAACCTCCGCATCCGCGGAGGTGAGACTCGTCGCCTCCGCATCCGCCTCCGCCTCCGCTAACAAGCCTCCGTTACAACCCTAATCTAAACATACATAGGGACAGTTACAGGCTCGCGTTGCCCCTGTGCGCCGCAGCCTCTATGTCTCTGTAATATCTTCGAAAATATTTATTAAATTACATGCTGTAAAAGGCAACATTGATATATATAAAATGCAAAATGAATTTAGTGAATAAGGTTTTCAGTACGTTGACTTAATAGAAACGCTTGGAACGCAAGTCATAACTCATACCCATGCCCACGCGCCTCAATTCGGGTGCGTTCTCGGTACTCTAGCTAGCAGTCTAGCTAGTAGTCACGCACCAAAGAGTATAATAATACTAGCACACACCGTTGTGATAAGTGGACGACGCGGCGCGCTACGCTGCGTAATATAATTAAAAAATAACAAAAGGCGTGTTCAAGAAATCAACACATTTATTTATACAAAGTGTTACAGACGTAACAAACACAATACACTTTGAAAGACAAAAAATTGTCAACCATCATACATCAACAAATAAAACAAGGTTTTATACATTTGAATGTATAAAACCTTGTTTTAGTTGTTGGTTGAACTGGAATAACTTCATGCCATTATTCTCGAATTCCATCATCACTTGTAACACTGCAAGAAAATTATGTTCACCAACAATCAATAAATATCAAACCGGACGAAGCGTTTCGCCTCGTCCTTTATACCGGGTACATCGAGGTACTGGAGGAATTTGCCAGCCGGTGGTGTTTCTAAGGCTTTTTTTTTTTAGTTATAAACTAGTGCTTGACTGCAATCCCGCCTGATGGTAAGCAGTGATGCAATCGTTGATGTTAAAGCGCACTAGTTTATTAAGCCTATTCACTTATAAAACTTAGGAATAGGAAGGATGACGACAGTTGAGCGAGGTGATGCAATGTTAAACCCAACAACACGACCAACGATGCTGCGCCAGAGGGAGATTGATTTGGAGACTCTCCACGACCAAACCTTCAACACAACAACATTTGGCGCATCGTACCCGGCACACATCGCAACACAACTGCTCAGACCCGTCCTCCGTACGGCTGCACCAAATATCATGCCGGAACACGACGAATCGCTTGGCGAAAACATAATAATAATAAAATGGTTAGGTTAGTTATTCAAGTAGATTAAACTTTTTGTAAAAGTGTAAGGTAAGTATAGCTCATACAGATAGTTGACATACCTACACTGATACGCTGTTTGTTACATTTTTTTAGGACATATTAGGTATAAACATTTTCAAGAAAATATACAATTTGTTTCTAGTAAGTCTTTTCACTTTTTTAACAAACTTAAAAACGGAAGATGTTCTTTGTTCAGCTGTCTTGTCTTTTTTACAGAACATTATACTCATCCTACACAAAAAAAAAATTTGCATCGACCATATTGAATAAATAACCCAATATGTCATCGGTGTTGCCATTTAATAGTTCATACTATCTGCTAATACTGTTTTATTTTTATTTATTGATCACAATAAATGCATTCATTAAATGTTGAGCTAAGCAGTTAGTTATTTTAATGCTTAAACAATCACGAGTCACTAATATAATATTGTATATCAGCGTAAATAACAGTGAATGATGAAGTTTATGTATCAAAGCTACCAAGTAGTAGTTTCATTTCACACTGGCAGTCTGCGGGAAAGGGACACAGGGGTCTTTCGATGCCTCTCATGCGGAACTTTAGGTACTTATGCGTAAGCTTTGTGGCAATATAAGCTTTATGGAGTAGGCTTTCGGTTAATTTTTGAATGTTGTTGTTTAGATATTATTATTACTCGTTATCATTCTATATAATTATTTAAAATTCTTTGGACACGGCATCAAATAGAAAGTACCGATTCATGAGTAGTATCGATAAAAACGTATGGTGCTCGTAAAGTAATCGACACAAAAGTATCGATACCTTAAAGTATAGAGTACTTTTCTCAAGCAGGGGGTCTACGCCATTCACGGCATCAAATAGAAATGAAATGAAATCGTTTATTAAGCAAGTAGGATCACTGATCACTTTTACACGTCATGTTTATTTTTTATTTTATTTTTTTAACTAGATGAAGCCGGCATTTCCTAACTGACTACCTCTGAGAAGAAATAGCCGAAACAAACTCAGGGATCATCTTCTTTTTTCAAGTCCAGACATTAAAAATGAAAATGTTTACAATAATTTACCTTATAATTACGCATATTGCTTAATAACAATTAACAATGCTTAACAGAGCGAGCAGCTCAGTCCAAAGCTTTTTTGTCTTCTAAATAATCTGTGATTTTATAATACCCCTTTTTGCAAAGTTTGGCCTATATATGGTTCTTAGATCGTTTAATGGGTAAGTTTCGAACGTCCATGGGAAGCTTGTTGTAAAAGTGTATACATTGACCCATGAACGAGTTGCCTACTCTGTGGAGACGAGTGTGATGTACAGCAAGATTGTGTTTGTTCCTGGTATTTATATTATGAATATCGCTTATTTTCTTAAAATTCGAGATATTTTTATGAACATACATAAGATTTTCAAATATATATTGTGAAGCTACAGTCAGAATGTTCCGATACTCTATTCATATGTAGGTAATGGGTAAATAAAACACCTACTTTAATATTTTAATCAACGCGAGTGTCGTGGAGGTGCACAAATTACGACTGGCGGTAGGTCTCGGAACATTGTAAGAAATTCGTCAATGCGCTGGCGCGGTGGTATGTGGGTATACGTAATATGCGTATACCTACATTAGCAACAACTATAACCGACCCGCTGTATACTACGAGTGTCACCCGGTGATGCTCGTGAATTACGTTTTTATATAATTTGTGTTGGATAGTGAATGTTCGTGTGATTCGTATGAGTTATGTATGGCTGTGTGCTAGACAATACAAAAATGAGTAAACTATAAGTGTATTTGTGTAGTATTTTAATGTATAAATATAAATAAATTAATAAATACAATAAGTTGCCTACATCACTCCCCTCCAGAGGCCGTGTCTACGGACGATAATAATCAGGGAAGTGTACACGCCTTCCTGATCGTGTTATTTGGGTGGCTCGACGTGCTGGACAGTTAAATGACTGAGACTGAGTTCAAATCAAATCAAATCAAATCAAATCATTTATTTCAAATAAACCAGTTACAGGCACTTTTGAATTGTCAGAAGGTCGGTCAGTCAATAAGATGAAGCTAGTCGCCCATTCCAAAGAGTAGGTACCTATGGAGAAGAACGGGCAAGAAACTCCATGGACACTCTTTTAAATTTTTAAGCTATTGTTACAAATATTTGATTACATCATTCATGTTGAAATCAACCGTGTGAGAACGATGCAGAAATAATTGTACGCTGAGAGCGTCCATTATGGAAAACATACAAAAATCAATTCAGAAATTAAAATACGCCGTGGCAGCTAAGAGATGACCAGTCCCCTCCGACGGCGTCCGTTCACGAACATGACGTATGGATCAGCATCATTCAGTTCAACCATATCGAAGGGAACCCAATGACCCAAAACACACGCCACCATCAGCGAGACATTTGAGTGAGCATGACATACTCTCAACAGCCAGAGCACAATTAAGTCAATAAAAAGACTAACCCAACAAATAAATGCCTTACAGCACATTCGTACATTGTGCTCACACGTTTGCCATGCAATTATACAATACTAAGAAATTGAATCTACACAATGCTAAGATAGTTTTGTCCAAGGTTCAGCAGCTCCAACAGTGTTCCCGAATCTGTGGAAAGTTTAACTCCTGTGCAGCTGCAGCTGCACAAGTGCCGAACTCCTCTGTCAGCGATACAATTCCGTAACGTACAATATGCTTGGCTACATAGTGTGTAATACAGGCTTTGACTAAATAACATAAACAATTACATAGTAAAACTACAAGAGGAAAAATCAAAGAACAATCATTGTATAGAAATCGGACGCAGCTCAAGCCCAAGCCTTTTTGTCCTCAATATAATCCTTCACACTATAAAATGCTTTCTGACACAACTTACGTTTAATGAAGGATTTGAATTTATTCAGGCTCAGATCTTGAACCACCTCTGGAAGTCCATTGTAAAATGTATACATTGGCATCTGAAAGAGCCACCTATTTTCTTGAGCCTTGTTGTAGGTACAATAAATTTGTGCCTGTTCCTAGTATTTATATCATGGACATCACTGTATTTTTTAAACAATTTTATATTTTTATGAGCATACAAAAGATTTTCATAAATATATTGAGACGGCACGGTCAGTACATTAATCTCTTTAAATTTTTCTCTGAGAGAGTATCTCGGACTTAATTTATAAATTGCACGAACAGCTCGTTTCTGCAAAACAAATATTGTTTGAATATCGGCGGCATTTCCCCACAACAGAATGCCGTACGACATTACGCTGTGGAAATAGCCAAAGTACACTAAACGGGCCGTCTCAACATCAGTCAAATTACGAATTGTTCTAACTGCGTATGCAGCAGAACTTAGCTTTTTAGACAATTTTTCTATATGTGAACCCCATTGAAGCTTAGCATCCAGAGTTATACCCAAGAATACTGTGCTGTCGTCAGATTTCAATTCTTCGCCCTTTATCAACACTTTAATTTCCACCTGCCTCACGTTAGGTAGAGTAAACTTAATGCATTTGGTTTTTTTCTCGTTTAAGAGTAAATTATTAACATTAAACCAATGGACTACTTTGGAGATCGCGCTATTTACATCATCAGTAACCTGCTGCTGACGTGTCAGTTTAAATAAAAGTGAAGTGTCATCTGCAAACAACACTATATCGTGGTTATCCTTTATTAGGTACGGCAGGTCATTGATGTAAATAAGAAACAAAAAAGGACCAAGAATTGAGCCCTGTGGGACTCCCATTGTTACTAAAGATCCAGAAGATCTTTTTCCATTAACGTCAACGCTTTGAATCCTACCACTCAAGTAAGATGTAATAAGATCCAGTGCAGAGTTCCGGATCCCGTAGTGGCGGAGTTTCCTGATTAACGTATCGTGAAGAACGCAATCGAATGCCTTTGACAAATCACAAAAGATGCCCAAGGCATCGCATTTATCCTCCCATGCATTATATATATGACCTAGAAGTTCAACACCGGCATCAGTAGTTGAACGACCCCTTGTAAAACCGAACTGTTTGCTATGTAATAATTTATGTTTATTAAAAAAATTTTAGCATTTGGTTTAAAATTAATTTCTCAAAAATTTTACTAAAGGTAGGTAGTACAGAAATAGGTCTATAATTTGTGGGGTCTGATGTACTACCAGATTTAAACAAAGGTATTATTTTACTATTTTTCATGAGATCAGGAAACTCTCCACAGTCAATACAAGCATTAAAGATAACAGCTAGAGGGGGTGCCACAATATCAATAATAGACTTAGCAACTTCCACCGAATGACCCCATAGGTCAGCAGTCTTTTTTACATTCAGAGTGTGAAAGATTTTAATTATATCTCTACTGATAACATGTTCAAAATGAAACTCCGAATCACAAACATTAACATTTTCTTTAAGCAAAGACTCCGCAACAGAAGGTGATGAGTTTAGGGATTTAGTAGTTGAAACAGGAATATCCGAAAAGAAATTTTTAAATGCCTCAGAGACTTGCGAGTCTGATTTAATTATGTTGTCATTAATAGACAGGCTATAGTCAGTATTTCTATCACTGGACCTTCCCGTTTCACTATTAATAATTTTCCAAGTCGTTTTAATTACATTGCCACTGTTCTTTATCTTTGAACTCAAGTAACGTGACTTGGCCATATTACAAACTTGTTTGAATAATTTTGAATATTTTCTAACATATAAATTGAATTCAACAGTGTTAATATAAATCCTCTCATTGTACAATTCATAAAGCCGAGTTCTACTTGTATGAATACCGATGGTAGCCCAATCAGAGAAAGATGCTTTACCATTAACAGAGATAGTCTTGGGAACAAAGGTGGAATCAAATAGCTTACAGTATATATTAAAAAAATTGTTATAGAGATGATTAGGATCAGCTTTAACAGCACTGGATAAGACTGGCAATTTATTGATGAGATCAAATCTAAAAACCTCCAAGCGGATTTCAGTTTTGGGGTTAACAGTGATATCCTTTTTGGCCACTTTTTTACTATGGTTTGGAATAGTAATCCTTTGTCCGCAGTGATCAGAATCAAGTAAATTTAAAACTTCTTTGTGGATTGGTATTATGTTTGTAAAAATATTATCTAGGCACGTGGCACAAGTAGGTGTTATTCTTGTGGGCTCCAAAAATAGGTTTACAAGATTGTAGGACTGAAATAGACTTATAATTTTATTACAATAACCAGAGTTCTCTAATAAATTAATATTAAAATCACCGCAAACGATAATGGCTTTGTTTGAAACACAAATCTTGTGTAAGACTTCATCCATTACCTCTTCAAAGCAGTCATACAATCCTGAAGGGGGTCTGTACACACTTAACACAATGAAGCCCTCCAACTCTATACAGGCAATTTCAGCTGTTCGTTCAACAGACAGGCCCACAATGTCTTTACGATTTTTAAATTTCAACAGGTTACTAACTAAAATTAATGAGCCACCATGTATAGCATAAATTCTGCTAAACGAACTACCAACCTGGTGATTCTTAAAATTAAACAAGAACTGGTGACTTTTTAGCCAATGTTCGGTTATGCAAAGAATATCAATACCATAATTGTTCATGAATAAATCAACCTCTAAATCTTTGTTCATAAATCCTTGAATATTTTGATGCACCAAATTAATATTATCTATTGACTTTAAATTTCCTCCCGAGTTACCTTTGTAATCCTGTATATTGTTATAGCTAGAGGTTGGCTCTATTGTCTTAATTTCTAATTTAAATTATTAATGATGTCAACTGATACCAAATTATTGGCAGAATTAATTCGAATGTCATTGCATTGCTCAAAAGAAGCAAGTTGTTTAGCCAAATTCTTGGCTGTAATAGAAAAAATATGATAGCGACACAGCTATCTGTCTTTTAAAGTAATTAGAAAGATAATACATAACATTGTTATGTCTATCTCTTGTCAAATACAAATTCTTAAAATAATTATTAATGTCAATTAAATGTAATATTTTATTATTAAATGTCAAGTTGGACATTGTCATATTTAGTTCAAATCTAATTCTATTTTCTTCCTGTGGCAACTGGTCACTGTAAGGGAATGTAAACAAGACAACCTTTCCAATATTCAGATTGCTTAATGTTTCACAACTCTTAAGCAGTTCTCTTTTGCTCAAATTTCCCCTATTACCCACAAAAATTAACAATGTTGTATCCTGGGAAAAGTTACATTTAATATTTTTTTGCATAATTCCATATAAAGAACAACCAGGCATGCAGTAGTTCAATATTGAGTGACCCGGACATTCATCAGTCAACAAGCGCCCCAAGCCCTTACCTATCTCATCACAGAACAACACAACATCATTAGTCAAGCTTTGTTTAAGACTATTAAGATCATTACAGTCACGGCTATAATTAACTAACATACACATAGGACACAAATGTAATAAAAAACATAAGTAAACCTTCTAAAACAAAAACAACGTCGACCCTTCGTAGACAGTCTACGACGCCGCGCTGTCTACGCTTCCCGCGTAGGCGTTCGTAGCATACCTACGCGTCGTAGCGGCTACGAATTCATGTTAATAAGTCACTTTTGTAGTGTCAAGCGGTTTCTTGGCGCTTATGACCCGGGACTAGGATTGTTTTCATAGTTAGTAGTTTTAAGGTACTTACGGTTTTATATCTATTGTGGGTATCAAAAACTTTTATGATTAATTCTGTTTAATCTTTTAGCTACGTTGAGCTGCGTTAGCGAGATGGAGCGACGACATCAAAAAGGTGGCTGGTAGTGGCTGGCGGAGAACTGCTCAGGATCGAGCTTGTTGGCGTGCCATGAAGGAGGCCTATGTCCAGCAGTGGACGAGTAAAGGCTGATGATGATGATGATGATGAATCTTTTAGCTGGGTCTACGACGCGAACTCTGAATTTGATTAATATTTATTTCATGAAATAAAGTCATGCATATTTGCACTTTTTATAGGAAAAGGGGAAGAAGGAAGAGAAAAAGAAAGAATGGGAAGATTAATAAAACTTATTATAAATAAACAGTGCTAGTAGAACAAAACGTTCGAAATTTTTATTATGCAATCTGAATTTTATTGCATAATTACGTAAAAGAGAATTATTCTCTAGGGTAATCCTATTTATAAACTATCAGTGTACCAAGTTTCATCCAAATCCGTTTAGTATTTTTTGCATGAAAGAGTAACATACATAGATCCTAATTCCACACACACAAAACTTCTCTCTAATCGTTATAATATTATATTATACTAGCGGCCGCCAGCGACTTCGTTCGCATGGAGTTAGTTATGCTCCGCTCCTATTGGTCGCAGCGTGATTTTATATAGCCTGAAGCCTTCCTGGATTAATGGATTATCCAACACAAAAAGAATTTTTCAAATCAAATCGGACCAGTAGTTCCTGAGATTAGCGCGTTCAAACAAACTCTTCAGCTTTATATATTAGTATAGAGTATAGATTTATCAGGATCAAACAAATATATCAAGACAAGAGGTGAACTAAAAAGGAGCCTTTTTTAAAAGGACCTTCAGGTAAGAGGAGCAGAGGGACACGAAATACACGCTGAGACGATAAAATCTTAGGAACAGCCGGTCCAAACTGAAAAACGATAGCACAAGATACAGACAAATGGGCAGCTTAGGAGAAGGGCTTCACCCAATAACGGGGTTCCTACAAATGTTATAATACATATTTATAAGACTTATGTGTACTCAAACTATATTAGTTTTAGTTAAGAAAGTAAGGAAGGCAAATTATGAAGATATTAATTCAAAGTCAAATGTGCTCAGAGTGTTTCAACAACACTTTAGAAACTTAGTAACTAAACATAAAAATAAAAATAATGTAAACATCAATTAGTGGGAAATAAATGCTTTTTTGATTTTATTTATTGAATTAAATATGTTTAAAGAAAAAAATACGCTTTTATAAAATTATAAAAATACGTATACTTAAGGCTAAGCGTATGTGCCGAGCCCCGGCTGACTCGACACAGTGTGGTTACGTAAGGACCCAAGGTCAAGGCGCCGCGGTAATGAATTTGGCGCCGGCATCTTCGTCCCGCTGCCCCGCTTGTCTGTTTAACTTTGCCCCATTTGAAGTTCTCGGGGGCGTAAAGATTCATGTTGACATTTTGATAGAAGATTATATTAGGTATAATTAATACTAATTTCTTAAATATCTAATAATCTAATAAGATTTCACACGTTTCATTTTATTCTTATTTTTTTTTATGTTATCTGATTTTTGCCTCGGGTATATTGTTCGTCTTTTAGTTGGTGCGAAATAAATCTGTTTTATTTATTTGTTAAATAAACTTAACGTAAATAACGCTATTTAGCCTGTTCATCCTTTGCCGGTTTAATGACATAATTACAAAAAAAAAAAATAACAAAATCAGCGACTCGCTTGGATCCACGTTCTTTGGGCGAATATTACTAATGCGGTAATGATCAATTTACGTATATCTAATAGCTTGTTTCTAAACTAGCCATAATACATATGAGCATCGGCAGGTATGAGCATTGTTCGTAGCACACAACTAGGTAGAAGAACGTTCTCAGACTGAATTCGTAATTCAAAACGTTCAAAATCTTTCTACTCGGTGGTAGGCCATAACATCGGCTGCCGGCAGAAGTTACCACCCACCAGACAAAGTCTTGTCGCCAAGCGATTCGTCGTATTCCGGCATGATGTCTGGTGAAGCCGTACGGAAGACGGGTCTGAGCAGTTGTGTTGCGATGTGTGGCGGGTACGATGCGCCAAATGTTGTTGTGTCGGGAGTTTGGTCGCGGACAGTCTCCAGATCAATCTCCTATCCAGATCAATCCCTCTAGCGCAGCATCGTTTGGTCGTGTTGGTCTTGGGTTTAATATTGCATCACCTCGCTCAACTGCCGTCATCCTTCCTATTCCTAAGTTTTTTAAGTGAATAGGCTTAATAAACTAGTGCGCTTTACCATCAACGGTTGCATCACTGCTTGCCATCAGGCGAGATTGCAGTCAAGCACTAGTTTATAATTATTTAAAAAAAATCTAGTTGGAATCTCATCTAAAACGGACTTTTATACAGACTGAGACTCCATGGAATCAGACTGTGAAGTTTGTGAGTTCAAGGTGTCAATACCTATAATTTTCTAACATTTTGATAAGCTTTCGTGTTTTTGCCAAGACGAGACTACGACTAGATTGTTACGTTTTTAATTAGATGAATTGTAAAAATCACAAAATAGTTTAAAACGGGGGTGTCATTTTAACAACCTAACCTTCTAAAGTTGACCTACATTTCTAAAAATAAATGAACTTTTATATAACAATACGTTTACAAAGACTAAAAGAGCGACCGGCACCAACAATTAAACACAATACGAAAACAACAATAAAGTCGAGACAAAAGACCATACATCACCTCTCTAGCCTTTTCCCCAGCTATGTGGGGTCTGTTTCCAGTCTGACCGGTTTCAGCTGAATACCAATATTTAACATGAAGCAACTGTTTCTCGTGGTGGCCTAGTGGTTAAAAAACCAGCCTCCTAAGTATGTAGTGTGTGGGTTCGATTCCAGGTCAGGGAAGTACGAATGTAACTTTTCTAAGTTATCTGTACTTTCTAAGTAAGTCTTGGACACCGATGACTGATTACAAGGTGAAGGAAAACATCTTGAGGTAACCTGGACTTTAAGTCTGAAATCGCTAATCCGCATTGAGCAAGAGTGGTGATTACGCTCAATACTTCTCTGTATGACAGGAGACCTGTGCCCAGCAGTGGGACGATAAAAAAAGGTTGATGCTGACTGTCTATCTGACCGCCACAAACCAGTTACTAGGTAATACGATAACCTTTGGTAAGAATGGTAGTAAAGCGCTCTACACACCAAAGGCGGCGGCATATGTCGGCAACATTTTGCCGGCGGGCTAGGTTGTCGGCTTCAGTCATTGCAAGTGGTAAAACTTTGCCGGCGGCATGTCGGCGGCTCGACGTCATAAACTTATTTGGCAGTTAAAATACTAGTACGTCACTACAACTCAAATGTCGTGCCGCCGGCATGTCGGCGGGCAACACGCGCAGGCGAAGGTTACCGACATGCTTCTTTCAATATAAGCCAGGTTAAATCGGCGGGCTGTGTCACCGCGCTTATTGCGCTTTTGGTCTTCCGAGACCAACGAATTAACGTGTTTTTCAACTGATAACCGTGGGAAGAGTAGATTCTGATCAATCGACCATACAAAACATTTAGCTACGATCCCCTCAAACAAAGAACCATACACTGTCTATAAATATAACAAACATAAAACATTTGTAAGGATAGGTACATAGTTAAAATATATTTATAAAAAAAGCTTCTTCAATCAAAGTCTCTTTTGGGAAATCGAAATGTTAATTGCGAAGGGCGCGGAGGTAGCCTCTCCATTCAAATTGATTCTCAATAAAATCACGTGTCTCTTTCTGTCTCGTTAGATAAAGATGTGTGCAAGTGAAACAGTAAAGATTTCGAGGTCACCGTCAGTATTAATACACTCGATCTTGTTAGGAAGTTTTAGTTTGAGCTCAATATAGAGGAGGAGATGAGCTGTAACTTTGAATTTACGTTGCTACCTTCTTTATTTAATCTTCGTAAGACAGCCATTTTGTAACGAATATTTTCTGTTCAATTTTCTCGGCGGAGCTGTCGGTAGAAGTTACCACTCACCAGACAAAGTCTTGCCGCCAAGCGATTCGTCGTGTTCCGGCATGATGTCTGATGAAGCCGTACGGAGGACGGGTCTGAGCAGTTGTATTGCGATGTGTGCCGGGTACGATGCGCCAAATGTTTGTGTCGGGAGTTTGATCGTGGAGGGTCTCCAGATTAATCTCCCTCTGGCGCAGCATCGTTGGTCGTGTTGTTGGGTTTAATATTGGATCACCTCGCTCAACAGCCGTCTTCCTTCCTACTCACTAAAATTTTTTAACTGAATAGGCTTAATTAACTTGCGCGCTTTACCATCAACGATTGCATTACAGCTTACCATCAGGCGGGATTGCAGTCAAGCACTAGTTACAATTACTAAAAAAAAAATATTTGCTAAATTCTTAGTACAGTCAAATCCTGTAAGAGCTTGGGGAAACCTTACTTTTGTTTTGTTCTGGATATGGAATCATCAAATGACCTCTCCCGCACTGAGCGGAACGGAACTGTTAGACTTTTACTGACTAAAACCCACCCGTGTTTCTTCACTTGCCTGTGCGCCAGGGCCACGGTTTCTTTTTCACCAACCCGCGACCCTGAGCTTGGGAAAAACCTTTGCTCAAAAATTTTCCTGGTATTATCTTAACTATAAAATCAGTTAAGGGCATCATAATACAGGGGAAACCTTGACAGAACTAAGAAGTTACATAATTAATGGACACCCTGCGTCAATTTTTAGCCATATCAGCAGTTGGACTGGTAAAAGCGGACCCCAGACTCCAAAGCTGAAAAAGGCTTCGGATGCGACTGGGATTAACGCTGGGATGATGATGATGATGACCCTGCGTCAATTTAAGGAGTAATAATCGTTGCTTGGGAAGCGCTGAACAAATGCCACATAAATGAAAGCTATACAAGAGTACTCAAAAACATCTACGAAGGCAGCGTAAGCCAAGTCAAACTGGAGACACGAGGACCTGATATACCGATTCTCAGGGGAGTGAGACAAGGAGACCCCCTTTCACCCAAGCTATTTATAATGGTGCTACAACACATTTTTGACAATCTTAACTGGCAGTCAGAAGGGATTAGAGTTAATCTAGATCGACTTACACACCTCAGATTCGCGGACGATATTGTCTTATTTGCAGAAACGAGCAAAGGCTTAGAAAAAATGATATACGCTTTAAATGAAGAAAGTGATAAAGTGGGCCTCAAAATTAATGAGAACAAAACCAAAATAATGACAAACAGCCAAACAAATGCTATTACCCTAAACGGGAAGCCCCTTGAGTATGTGAGCAATTATATATATTTAGGAAAGCAACTGTCATTCGAAGACAAAAGTGAAGAAATAGAGGTAGAGCGGCGTATCAACATGAGCTGGAAAAAATTTTGGTCCCTGAAGGAAATTTTAAAAGGGAAATTTCCTCTCCACCTAAAGAGAACTGTTTTGGACACGTGTATTCTACCTACTCTAACATATGGATTTCAAACGTGGGCATACAACACCAAAATAAAAACTAAATTAGTAGTGTGCCAGAAGGCAATGGAAAGAAGCGTACTGAAATTAAGAAGAATACAAAAAGTAAAAAGCGTACAAATAAGAAAAAAAAACGAAGGTCATAGACGTCTTGCAATATGTCCTACAACAGAAGTGGCACTGGGCGGGACATATAGCAAGATATACAGACAAGAGATGGACCCTAGAGGCAACTACATGGAAGGGACCAACAGGAAAAAGGAAAAGAGGGCGCCCTCGAAAGAGGTGGATAGATGATATAAAAAGGATAGCAGGAAGTGAATGGAGAGAGAAGGCTATGGATAGAGAGAATTGGAAGAAGCTGGAGGAGGCCTTTACCCGAGAAGGGGTTCCGATCAATGGTACTGAAGTAAGCAATGACAGCGAGTAAAAAGAAAATTATTATTATATATATATATATATATACTCGTACATAGGCTTATAATAAAAAACTTAGCACATGTGTTTACATTTTATAATTGTAATAAATAAAAAAAAAAGCATGTAAATAATTGTAGATTGGAAATAAACGGGCTTTATTATTATTATTATTAATCGTTCCTTGAAATTGTCGAAGAATGACAGTTGTATGTTGAAAGTATCTGTTTCTGTAGTATCTGACTGAGGTTGCCAATTTACTTAACAATTCATTTCATTGACTTTACATTAATATTTTTTTTATAATTGATGCGATGTGCCCCACTGTTACTCGCAATTAGTTTCGATTCCGTGCAACGAGAGAATTCTCTTCCGTTTGCATGGCGTCCGTTCTCTCTCACAGGAAAGATGCCTGTGTCCCAGCATTAGAAACATTATTCACTCATGCTAAATCCTTTTGTAGCAGTAACAAGAAAATTTTGCCTTTCCCTAATGGAATATAGGATAGAATGCTTGGTCATATAAGAGATTAGAAACATCTCTTATATGACCAAGCATTCTATCCTCCTATTCTATCCTATCTTGGGGAAGCTATTAAATGTACAATAGTAACTTAAAATTCACACAATATATGTTAATGTTACACAGGTTTACTAAGTTGAGGGACTATTTTTATGAAATATTTAGCATTTAAAAGAAAGACCAAGTATTTACTGTGACACGCACAAGGAGACTGATGAAAATAAGACTCAATCAAAACAAAATGATTTAGAAAGTAAAAAAAGAAAATCCCATTTACGAGTAGAAGATGCTCCTATCTCAGCATGATGCAGCGACAGTTCAAAAATGAGTCTTTGGTTAGAAAAACTGGCAGATAACAAGTTTATTAAGTTGTCTGTCGATTGAAAAATCAGCCTGAAATTCATTAAATTAAAAAAAAGAGCCGCGGGGTTCGATCAATCAGGTTAAGCTACGCTTGCCGCCGTTGGTGTGTGGATGGGTTATCTGTGGGGGACTATCTTTACATTCCAAATTTACTTCGGAGAAGACGTTTAAGCCGTCAGTCTTGGCCTTTGTGGATGGGTTATCTGTGGGGGACTATCTTTACATTCCAAATTTACTTCGGAGAAGACGTTTAAGCCGTCAGTCTTGGCCTTTGTCCAGTAGTGGATATCTATAGGCTGAAGAAGAAGAAGATTCAACTAAATCTGGTTACACTGGAAGCCCTGAAATTGTTTGGAAAAATCTAGGCAGATTGATTTTTTTGACCAACCAAAACTACTAACTAGTTAAACGTTGAATCCCACGCGATGTTACTCAATTCTGTGAAATTTCCCCTACTTTTAAATTACTTATTGAATACTAGAAGCGCGTTGACCAGCAATCCGCAATGCAGGCATCAAATTATTGTGTCGAAGCCGGCTTTAAAAATATATAAGCTATCTGAATCAGTAATCGTTTAAAAGGGACTAAACTGATAAATACATAATAATGACCACTTTGATCGATCCGGGCATCGAACTTAGGATCTCAACCTCAGTATAGTAATAGCATCATCATCATCAACCTTTTATAGTCCCACTGCTGGGCAAAGGTCTCTTCTCATACAGAAAAGGATTGAGCATAATCACCAAGCTATAGAAATAGCATAGGCAGTTTTTATTTAATACTTTAAGCACTTTCGTGTTTTAACACTGATACATTGAAAAGGTCTACAAAAGAGTCCGCGATGGTGTATGTCTATCTCTTATGGATATCCCACAATAACATTTTTTTGTCATTTACTTTTTACGATAAATAACGGCCAATTTCCGAAGCGATTTTAACCAATACAGTATTAATCCTCATCCAATTTAATACCTTAAATAAATTGTTAATTTAATTTAGATTTATATTGCCCTTTACAATTGTATATGTAGTAATCCATACTAATATTATAAATGCGAAAGTAACTCTGTCTGTCTGACTGTCTGTCTGTCTGTTACGCTTTCCCGATTAAACCTCTCGACCGATTTTGATGAAATTTGGCACAGACAATCTTTAGACCCTGAGAAAGAACATAGGCTACCTTTTATCCCGGAAAAATTTGATGTTCCTGAGGGAAATCTAAAAAGCGCGATATAACCGAACTCCACGCGGGCGTAGCCGCGGGCGGAAAGCTAATATTATATAAATAAATAAATAATAATAATAATTAATAAACAGATTATAAATAGCAATAATAATTTAATCCATACTAATATTATAAATGCGAAAGTAACTCTGTCTGTCTGTCTGTCTGTCTGTCTGTTACGCTTTCCCGCTTAAACCTCTCAACCGATTTTGATGAAATTTGACACAGACAATCTTTAGACCCTGAGAAAGAACATAGGCTACTTTTTATCCCAGAAAAATTTGATGTTCCCGAGGGAAATCTAAAAAGCGCGATATAACCGAACTCCACGCGGGCGTAGCCGCGGGCGGAAAGCTAGTAATAATATAAATTATCGGTTGTCATGATACGGGCATGTGTTAAGAAGAAATGAGGAGAATGTCGTGAGGAGAGTTTTAATTATGAATGTTGATGGCTATAAGAGTAGGGGAAGACCAAAGAAACGATGGATGGAATGTGTGAAGGATGATATGGGGGGGTGACTACCGAGATGGTTTCTGATAGGGATGTATGGAAGAGAAAGACGTGTTGCGCCGACCCCAAATAAATTGGTATAAGGGCAGGAGAATGATGATGATGATGAATAATATATGATTTAAATGAATATTTTCGAAGATATTATACATTCACAGTAGTGTATTTAGTATCAGCATTGCACCCGTGCGAAGCCGGGGCGGGTCGCTAGTAATAATATAATAAGAGATAGCTAAGAGCCTCACCTAACATCTTTTGAGGCTCTCGTTTTGCAGTTGGATCAAGGGCCTCATTCAAAAGGCAATCCTCCTCGATATGGCCCGCATCCTGAGGAGGTTCCTGCCTCTGTAGCCCTATAAATATTTAAAAATGTAAATAAACGTTTATTTTTCCCACCACACAATGAAACAGTACACATAATTAAGTATACAAAATATATTGATGTAGTGGAAACTGGAGCCTGTATCTATCTCTTTACAAGGAGTCGCATGGTTTCGCGATTAATATAACATGAAAACAAGACAGAAAGCACTAAAAAAAATATTGTTGGAATATTGAAAACCATTAAAGTGTTAGTAGAACGATAAAAGAACAAATGAATGCGGTCGCGAAGACAGCGGGAGAAAAGCCTGCGGTTGTGTTTTGTTCAAAACAGCCGTTTTAAATTCAGAAAATGCTAATAGTTGCTGAGTGTTTCTTAATACTATTTTCGAGACTGTACTTTTTTATTTTATTCTGGAAGTTAGCAACGAATGTTCGGATAAGCACCCGAACATTCGTTGCTAACTGGTCGAACAGGTTACGAGCAAGCACTAGATTGGATTTAGACCCCAACAGACAAAAAAATACAATTAAACAACAGTTATTGTTGTTGTAACAATATTGTTAGAACCATAACTTAGGAAGGAGTAAAAGAGTGAATAGGGCTTAAATAAATTTGTCGACGCCCCTGATTTAAGCAAAAAAAAAAAAAAAAATGCTGGCAGCACTGTAACGTCGGATTGAAATAAGGATCATTGTTAATTACAGTGTCAAATGTACAATACCTAAGAACATTACCTACTCGGTCAAAATAAATATTTATTTGTTCTATGCTTGGAGCTTGCAGGATATAAAAGGCTATAACCAACGGGAAGGTACTCGTAAATTGTAAGACAAGTATTTAGTAATTTTACGTATTATAAATTAATAATAACGTATAATAAATTTTATCATTAGCTTAAACTTTTTCCGGACTTTAACGTAAAATATTGGTACAGACAAATGAAGCAACACGGTTGGGTTCTAGTCAGTAAAAGTGTGACAATCAATTGCACTCCGCCCAGAAATGCATCCAAGAAAATATTTATTAAGTACTAGCTTTCCGCCAACGGCTTCGCCCGCGTGGAGTTCGGTTATATCGCGCTTTTTAGATTTCCCTCGAGAACATCAATTTTTTCTTGTATAATAGGGCTAATAGGACTATGTCCGGTATAATTGGTAGCCTATATCCTTTCTCAGGGCCTAAAGATTGTCTGTGCCAAATTTCATCAAAATCGGTTCAGTAGTTTTGGCGTGAAAACCAGACAGAGATACTTTCGCATTTATAATATTAGTATAGATTATTTAAATTACGGGGTAAACTTTTTTTAATGGATTTTAGTTACTTTACTGTCAGTGTTTTGTCAAATTAAAAAAAAACGCAGGTCATACTAATAGAGTTAGAACCTAAGAAGAACAAACGGCAAAAAGGAGATAAAATCAATATCATTTATTCAAATTATATTGAGGATAAGCACTTTCCGAATGTCAAACTTACAAAAGAAAGTCTCCCAAAACCCGCCCATTCTCCACTTCCTATTGCTTTTGCTGAGAAGAACTGCCGCAACAAATTTAATTTAATTAATAGAAAACCAACGGTTGTGTTCCCTGTGGAAGCCCTGTTTACGTTGTAAGTACTTACGCCTCAGTGTTGTCATCTCTGGACTCGGAGCGCTCCGCATTGGCTTGGCCGCGGCGGTGCCGCGCGCGCTGCTCGTCTCCTAGCCCGTACAGGCCAGCGACGGCCG